>JABUQX010090062.1:10000-14906 GCA_015478945.1 Trachelipus rathkii | reverse complement strand
TATTTTTTCAAGAACAAAAAGGGTAATTATAAATTCTCCGTCGAGAATAGAATATAATATCTGATGTGCATTGTTTAACGTGTCACCATTACAAACTTCAATTATATTTTCTAGTGCATGAACTACGGCTACAAAAAGTTCTTTGAATCTTATAAAAGTATTTTCACTGAGGCCACCAATCTAGCTTCCCAATTAAACGCAACAATTTCGATTCCTCGACTTGCTCTCCGTCGAGTGCAGCTTTCATTTAATGCAACACCTGAAAATTATTACCGAATGTTTGTTTTTATTCCATTTTTAGAAACATTCATTGAAGAATTGCAACATCGATTCAGTAAACATAGTGCTCATCTCTGTAATCTACAAAAATTTATTCCTCGTCGCTGTTTTGATTTATCATCGTTTTCTGAACTACATGATTGCTTAATATTTTATGAAACATTTCTCCCTAATCCAAATAATGTAAACATTGAATTTGAGTTGTGGAGACAGAAATGGAGTGAAATAGATAGGAACGATAGGCCAAATACTGCAATAGACGCATTACCTACGTGCAATCCTACATTGTATCCTAATATATGGAGGCTCCTGCAAATTTTAGCTACACTACCTGTTTCAACGGCAACACCTGAACGATCTTTCTCAACATTAAAACGCCTAAAAACTTATCTCAGAAATTCGATGGGACAAGAACGTACAACAGGATTGGCATTACTTAATATACACAACGAAATTGATGTCAGCCCCGAAGAAGTCATAAACATTTTTGCGAAAAGTTCTAGAAGGAAAACATTTATATTGTAAGGTAAGTTATATATATATATATATATATATATATATATATATATATATATATATATATATATATATATATATATATATATATATATATATATATATATATATAAAATAAAATGTGTTTTTTATTTATTTATACATACAATATTTATTTATGACACTTCCGAATTTTCATACACGCTACGCGTATGATATATATATATATATATTATATGTATATATATTTATATAATATATGAATATTATCTATCTATATATATATATATATATATATATATATATATATATGTCGGCAATAGATTTGTTCCTTGGGAACCTAGTCTTAATAATAAACAGGAAGACGAACAAAAATGGAGAAAGCATTCTTTATTCATAAACTCTGGACGTTTCGGGTATTACTCGACCCATCTTCAGCAAAAAAATTTACTCTAAAAATAATTAAAATTTACAATTAAAATTAAAAGTCCCTGTTAAAGAAACCTGCAGAATTATTGTTGACAGTCTGTTTTCATCAATAGATCACATGATTGATGGTTTAGATAGATCACAGTTTTCAAAGCTCCTTAATCTGGCTACTGAAGACACAATATTTCTGTTTAATAATGAGCTTTACTGTCAAACAGACGGAATGGCGATGGGTTCACCATTAGGCCCGGCTTTCGCTAATTCATTTCTAAGTTTCCATGAACAAATATGGTTAAACGAATGCCCAACTGAATATAAACCAATAACATATAAAAGGTATGTAGATGACTGTTTTTTAGTTTTTAAAAATCATAGTCAAGCCTCATTGTTTTTAAACTATCTCAACACTAAACATCCAAATATTGTTTTCACTATGGAAGGAGAATCAAATAATGTACTACCATTTCTAGACGTTTTAATTAAACATAATAATAATTCCTTTTCAACTTCAGTATATAGAAAACCCTCTACCACATTATTAGGCATAAATTTTTTTAGTTTCCTCCCGACGAAATACAAATTATCTGCACTACAATGTAGGCTTTTCAGAGCATTCAAACTTTGCACCTCATGGGAAAAATTCCATGAAGAAATTGAATATTTGAGTAATTTTGCTAATTTTAATTTATTCCCTTCTAATATATTTTCTAAAATAGTATATAGATTTCTTGAAAATAAATTTCGTCCGAGACAGCCTTTCATCGATGTCCCCAAGCAAAGAATATATTTAAAAATTCCATTTATTGGCCACTATACTGGGAAGCTGACAAATCTATTAAGCCCCACGTTGCACCGAACATTTCCATCAACTGAATTTATTTTTATCCCTACTAATAGTATGAAAATTTCTAACTTTTTCAGGCTTAAAGATATTATCCCCCACAGATTGAGATCCTCTATAGTTTACATGTATAAGTGTACGGATTGCAATGTCCGTTACGTAGGCCAAACAGGTCTACAACTTCATTTGAGGGTTTCAAAGCATTTGGGTTTATCATATAGAACTAATTTGCCATTGACCACGCCAGAACATTCGTCTATCCGATCTCATAGCTTGGAAAATGGCCACTCAATCTCACGAGACAGTTTTGAAATCCTTGCCTCAGCAAGTGACTCTCTTGATAGAAAGATCCTGGAAAGTTTATATATTTATCATTTGAAACCAGAATTAAATAAAGACCAATCCTCTATCCAACTTTTTTTACATTAATATTGTTACTGTCATTGTATTTAATCATTGTAACCATAAGTTTATTTTTATTATTTATTATTTATTATTATTATTATTATTATTATTATTATTATTATTATTATTATTATTATTATTATTATTATTATTATTATTATTATTATTATTATTTTTTAATGTTTTAATTTTATTATTATTATTATTATATAATTATTATTATTATCGAATTATATGATTATTCGTAACATTATTATTATATTCCTACTATTATTATTAGTATTATATATTATTATACACTTGTGTTTTTTTTTTTAGTTTATTTTCATCAACTTGTATTTTAACACTATAAATTTAACATACTGTTTCAAACAATAATTATTCTGTTTTAACCAACTAACTATATATATTTATATATATGCATTCTGTAATTTTCCAATATTAAAATTTCGTAACTCAGTACACTACAAAATTTACTTAGATTCTGTCAGGTGCGTTTGCTTAAGTTTTTTCTCCATTTTATGTCAATTTGTGATTTTGTTTTCATTTTCATTTATGTGATTTGTTTCCCAATTTTAATGTAACTTTATTCATAGTGTATTAATATTAATATTGTTATATAGATTTTTCATCTTTTAATTTTAATTGTAAATTTTAATTATTTTTAGAGTAAATTTTTTGCTGAAGATGGGTCGAGTAATACCCGAAACGTCCAGAGTTTATGAATAAAGAATGCTTTCTCCATTTTTGTTCGTCTTCCTGTTTATTATTAAGACTAGGTTCCCAAGGAACAAATCTATTGCCGACATATTGAAAAACCGTTACAATGAAGACGTATTACGAATTTTCATTATATATATATAATAATATATACTTATATTATATATATATAATATATATATATATATATATATATATATATATTGATAGAATTTTGTTAAGATTCACTCATAGAGTTGGATTTCCAACCTATTTTAGCATATAAATATATATATATATATATATATATATATAATATATATATATATATATATATATATATATATATATATATATATATATATATATTATGTCCCAAAAGTAAGTGTACTGATGTATTTAATTATGTATTGGATTTACCTGAAATTACAAGTTATTTCCTTCGAACTATGATCCTTGGGAAGTTACAGAGTGGTTCCAATGTTTCTTCCACTGTTCATAGCAGTATCGGAAGTCATTTTCCTGAAGTGTGTTTTGTTCACGTGTTACTGTATTTTTTATGTTTTCCATCGTCCCAAAATGATGACCTTTCAACTTCATTTTCAACTTAGGGAAGAGGTAGAAATCGCACGGAGCTAGATCTGGGCTGTATGGAGGATGTGAAAGTACTTGAATGTTTTTCTTCGCCAGAAATTCTATAATTGAGAGCGCAGTGTGAGATGGCGCGTTATCGTGGTGCAGCACCCAATCGTCTGCAATGTCTGTTCTTAGATTTGCTTGAACTCGTTTTCGAAGTCGTTCCAAGACTTCTTTGTAAAAGACGTCTGTTCTGAAGATACCAATTCCTTGTGCACAATACCACGGCTGTCCAGAAAAACAATAATCAGTGTTTTCACCTTGGACTTGCTCATACGTGCTTTCTTCGGACGAGGAGAATTTTTTATGTGCCATTCCGCACTTTGCTGTTTGGTTTCAGGATCGTACTAAAAAACCCATGATTCATCGCCTATTATAACTTTTTCCAAAAAATTGTGCTCCATTTCGAGTCTTTCAAGTAAATCTTGACATATGTTGACCCTGTTCGTTTTCTGCTTTTTTCGCATGTGCGAATGGTTCGTAAAAATTCTATGAACTGCATTTTTATCCAAACCAGTTTCTTCTGCAATCACTCTGGGACACTGACCCGGCGGTCTCTATCCATCATTAGCTCTAACAACTTCCACATTTTCATCTTTTTTTGACAAGATTGGTCTTTCACAACGAGAGTCGTCCCCAACATTTTCTCGGCCCTCTTTGAGAAGCTTTGTGCCACTTAAGAAACCTATATTCTAGATTGAGTGCACCCCATAGCTTCGTTTGAAAGAAAGCCAAATTGTATCACTTGGCAGAATTGTGACGTTTCACACAGCAATTTGACAGCGTACCGCTGTTCAATATTTACCAGCATCGCAAAACGTAATGAGGATAGAAAACACGCCCATACACAAAAAGATGTAGTGCAAAAACGTAACGGGGTTAAAACACATGCCCATACATAAACAGATATAGTGCAAGACTGACATTATAAATCTGGTTAAAACTCATATTTGGATATGTAGCCTAGGTAACTAGCTACCCACTCGTATACGTCACGGAGGAGTTACATTACTCAGTCGTTATGGGATATTCAGTAAACTTACTTTTGGGACAGAGGTATTATATAATATATATATATATATAATATATATATATATGAATAATATATATTATATATATAAT
>JABUQX010090062.1:0-5000 GCA_015478945.1 Trachelipus rathkii | reverse complement strand
TATTCCCTTTTAATGTCTCCCATCTTTCTTCTCAACATCGTTCTTACTCTGTTTGTTCATTTATTTATTACTTATTTTGTTTTTTTTTTTGTGATTTTATCTATTAATGGTCTTTTGCTTGGATAGGTGTGTTTGTGTATGTGTTTTCCTATTTATTATTTTTGTTGTTTTTTTCTATTTTTTCTCCTGTTTTGTTTTGTGTGTGTGTGCTCTATATTACTATTTTTTTTTTTTGTCTCCGTTGTTTGTATGCTTGGTTGTTATAATTTTCCAGTCTGTTGGTGTGTTTGTCGATCTGTTTGTATGCCACTCATATTATTTTTTTACATTCTCTGTTCTTTTGTCAACACTTTAAAAAAAAAAAAAAAAAAAAATGTCGCAAAAAATTTTTTTTCAGTTCTTTTCTTATTAGAAAATAAATTGAAAATATTTATTTATATATAATGTTTTTTTTGTTTTTTTGGAGTTAAAAATTTTGGTCGTTGATATTTTTTGGGGGGTGTGTTTTTTTCTATGCACGATTGACTCATTATTATCTATATTTATCTAAATATAAAGATTCGCACCTCCACAGGCATTATCTAATACCTAGGGGTATTTTTTACCTAGGATTCGGACGAAGGGTCGAACCCGAATCCTGTGTTATGCGACTCTGTCGCTCTACAGATTGTGCCACTACGATAGCGGTGAATAATAATAAAAAGGATTATTAAAGATGTGTTGGTCTTTGATATACAGTTCAAAAGGGTGATTATATATCGTGTACTCTGGCAACTAATTTGAAATTTTGGCCGTTGAATATAGTTTTGATTTTTATTTATACTTTTATATTATGTATTAAAATTTACCGTATATCCTTCAAAAAAAAAAAAAAAAAAAAAAAAAAAAAAAAAAAACGATTTTTCGAAAGTAAGAAGAATAACTCGGAAGACCGTTCTGCTACTGCTTTAAATAAGAAAAAGGAGTAAATGTTTGAGATGTTAAGTAAATTAAAAATGGAAATGAAAAAAAAAGGTTTTTATACCAAATTTTTTTCCTCGAGTAACTGTGTGTCTTTTACGGGAGATTTCTTTTTAGCAGTAAATCCTTCAGCAATAAGTTTTGGGGTTAAGCACGTTTGGAGATTCCTTTATTGGATGCAAAATGTAGTAATGTAAGGTTTATGAAGCAATTTTTTGATAAATTAAAAAATAATATATAATTTTGATTTTTATTGAATTACGGAAGTATAGTGTTTATAAAATAATTTATCATCTGGAAAGAAATTTGGAATAAGTTATGAACGTTATGAAAGCATTGTTCTTAGAAAGTTAAAAATATAATAAAATATTGCTCTTGGAAAGTTAACACAATGAAAGTATTGTTCTTTGAAAGTTATGAATATAATGAAAATATTGCCCTTGGAAAGTTATAAACACAATGAAAGTATTGTTCTGATAGTTTAAATTTTTATTTTTTTTATTTTTACATATTGAAATAAAAGGGATGGAAAATCGCGGATAAAAATTAATAATTCATGTTATGCTATTTAATTTTATCTATCATCATAGTTGTCATATCTATTCCTTAAAAACAGCTAATATTCTAGTTCAAACTCTGAAATAAATTACTTGCTTTGGTCTATAAATATAAACGTTTCTTGTGCTCTTTCCTATAGAGGTACATTTTTGAATATTTAAATTTAATGTATTGCACTTATTTGAATTTTTAAATATAGATTTAGAACTCGCATTAATGTTGCTCTTTGGTGGAAGAGAGAAAGAAATTGTAGGATATTAATTAATTATTTGATTAAAAGGGAAGGGAAGGTAGAGTGTGAACTTAAAATATTTAATATTTATCTTTAGAAGTGAAGGAAATGGGAAGGCTAGGTCATGAACTTAAAATATTTACCTCTTGAAGCTAGGGAAGGGAAAGACTAGGGGTGGAATTTAAAAATATGTAATATTTACCTCTGGAAACAAGGACAAGATAAAGCTAGTGTTTGAACTTAAAAGTATATATAATATTTAACCTGTCGAAGTGAGGAAATGGGTAGACAAGGGCATAAGCTTCAAATTGTAGTATTTATATACCTCTTGATGCAAAGAAATGAACTTGAAATATGTAATACTTCAAAAATGTAATATTAACTATCTCTTGAAACAACGGAAATTGAAAATTAGGTCATAAATTTAAATATTTTTGAAGCTGGGTATAAAAAAATTCTAGGGCACAATTTAAAATTGAGACAAGGGAAGGTTAAGACTAAGGACATTGAACTTGTAATATATTTACCTTTTGATGCGAGAGGGGAGTGTTTTTTTTTCTTTTATAAATTAATATAAGGAAGTAATTAGAATATGGGCAGGAAAATCTTGCCCTCATTATTCTTGAAACATACCCAAATTACCTTTAGCTGATTCGATGACCCTTTTAAGGAAAGAAATGATATTATTACGTTGCAGACGAACACCTGAACTCCATTGTGTTTTAATAAACGCAGACAATTCATGCCATTGGGTACAAAGAATAATGGGCATGCATTGGGTACGCAACGTGGCAGCTGAGGAAGACGTTTTTATATAAATATTAATAATATTCTAATATGTTTACAGGTAAATAAGGGTTTGTAGGGTAAGAGAGAGATAGACAGAGGAGGGTTCAATAGATAAATTCTCTCTCTCTCTCTCTCTCTCTCTCTCTCTCTCTCTCTCTCTCTCTCTCTCTCTCTCTCTCTCTCTCTCTCTCTCTCTCTCTCTCTCTCTCTCTCTCTCTCTCTCTCTCTCTCTCTCTCTCTCTCCGTTTATATATATATATATATATATATATATATATATATATAATAAATAAAGACACACATATTAATATACATATACATAGATATATCTTTATCTCTATTTATATGTTTATATATATATATATATATATATTGATATATTTATTTATATATATTTAAATATATATATATATATATATATATATATATATATATATATATATATATATATATATATATATATATATATATATATATAACTATATATACTAATATATATATATATATATAATTGGGTAATTGACGAAAAATGTTATGGGGTATTATTTTATTATTTTATTATCTTTCTAAGCATTTTTATAGGAAAACAGACATGGATTTGATACAAATGGATAAAATGGTTTGTTTTAAGTGATAAACTTTTAAGGGTTATGATATATATATATATATATATATATATATATATATATATATATGTATATATATATATATATATATATATATATATATATATATATATATATATATATATATATATAAAAATAATATATATATTTTATTTATTCCACTATAATTTATATATATATATATATATATATATATATATATATATATATATATATATATATATATATATATATATATATATATATATATATATATATAATAAAGATATATATATATATATATATATATATATATATATATATATATATATATATATATATATATATATTAAGGTGTTCTGGTTGCGAAGCGTTGGCTCTTAAAACTTGATATTGCTATAAAATATAAAGGTTTCTATAAGAAGGTGGGGCGGGAGAGGGGGAGGATGTTGGGTATCATTATTAAATGAGAGTTGGGGGAAGGGGTCACGAATGAATATGTGGGGGATAGTGAAATTAGGGAAAGCATTGCCTAATCTAGGTAAGGTTTGCGAAATTTTAATTTATTCATATGATGTGATCTCTCTCTCTCTCTCTCTCTCTCTCTCTCTCTCTCTCTCTCTCTCTCTCTCTCTCTCTCTCTCTCTCTCTCTCTAAATATTATTATTATTATTATTATTATTATTATTAGTAGTAGTAGTAGTAGTAGTAGTATTATTGCGATTAAAAGGCCAGTGGTAGCTGGGTTGGGGTCCCGCTACCATTTATTTATGCCCTACAAATGCTCATGCATGCCTTGAATTTCTGGTGTATGTTTGCGCACTCTACTCCCAGTTCTGGGGAACCAAGGGACAGTTGATTATTATTTTTATTATTATTATTATTTTGTATGTATGTATGTGTGTGTGTGTGTGTGTGTGTGTGTATCATTTGACTCTAATGAACCTGCAACTTTGTTGTTGAATCATTGGTACAATAGATATTTGAATCCAGGAGGTTATCTCAAACCTATCATAAAAATATTATAATAATAATAATAATAATAATAATAATAATAATAATAATAATAATAATAATAATAATATAATAATAATAATTGATGGTGATGATGATAATATTATTATTATTTGTAAAAATGAAAAGTAATATAATTAATAGTTACGATAATTTTAATTTGTTATATTCATTATTTAGAAATAAAGACTAAAATAATTTCATGTAATAGAATGTTTCAGATGTTATGCGGATGCTGGATGCGTGTCCGTAAATTTTTTTTATGTTCTGCATGAGCAGGTGCAGGAACATATATATATATATATATATATGTATTTATATATATATATATTATATATATATATATATATATATATATATATATATATATATATATATATATATATATCTTTCTTTATATATATCACCTTGCATACTTACATTAAAATATGTGAAATCCTCATCCGATACGTACACTTTAATAATAATAATAATAATAATAATAATAATAATAATAATAATAATAATAATATAATAATAATAATAATAATAATAATAATATGAATAATAATAATAATAATAATAGTTAATCAATAGAAACATACTCTTTGTATTATTATTATTATTATTCGTTATATATATATATATATATATATATATATATATATATATATATATAATATATATATATATATATATATATATATATATATATATAACTCTTAATAATATACTAATATATATATATATATATATAATATATATATATATATATATATATATATATATATATATATATATATATATATATATATATATATATATATATATATATACTTCTATATATATATATATATATATAT
>JABUQX010090061.1:32500-35000 GCA_015478945.1 Trachelipus rathkii | reverse complement strand
CTCCTCTCTCTCTCTCTCCTCTCTCTCTCTCTCTCTCTCTCTCTCTCTCTCTCTCTCTCTCTCTCTCTCTCTCTCTCTCGGAGCTTAACACTAAGAAGGCTTGTTGTCATGATGGTAATCCTCCTGTGGTTCTGAAAACTTGTGTTTCCGAGCTTGAAACCTGGGTTTGATATAAATATTCTGTCTGTGTTTGTTTACTTCAACCTTCCTTTCAGCTAGAAACGTACCCTCATTTAGCCTGGACCAAAAAAAGGAGACACCTTTCAACTCTCATACTATCATCCTATCTCTTTAACCTCTGTTATTTCTAAAGTTTTAGAATCTATTCTTACAAGTACAACACCCCCTCCCTGAATAGGGCTCTGCCCGTGAGTGGTGGTGACAACTGTATAAAAAAAAAAAAAAAAAAGGAAGATTTGGAAACACCTCAATTCTTCAAATCTTTTGTTTGATCCCCAATATGGCTTTTGTAAGAAACGATCTAACGGCGACCTTCCTTCTCTTCTCTTTTATTTTACATCCACAACCCTTCGACATTTCGGTCAATCCTTCACTGTGGTATCGAAAACCTTTGATAATACAAAACTTTGATTTCTAAACTTCCCTCCTACGGTATCTATCTTTCCCTCCATGTCCTTCTCTCTTTTTCTTTTTTCTTTTTTTTTTCATTATTTTTTTTTTCTTTTTTTTCCCCCATTTTCTGTTCCAGTCTTTTCAATAGCAGCAGTTATTAACGACCTCTGTTCATCCTATGAATAGTGGTATTCCTCAGGGTTCTGTCCTATCAATAACCATATTTTTACTTTTTATTAATGACCTCCTCCCTATATTGTTTCTTCACCTAACTATTCCTATGCCGATGACAACACCCTTCATTACTCCTTTCATTTTGAAATGTGTCCCACCCAGCATTAAGTTGCTCAAACTTGGGGGTTGGCCTTGGAGCAACTAACCTAAGATCTTTCTCGAACTTCTGGTTGGGGCATTGATAAAATATTTGTTTTCAGTGCCTCAAAAACTCTGTTTCATCATCTTACTACTCAGCAAACTTTTCCATGCAACTCGACATACTTTTCTATGTAACTCGGCATGCTTTTCCATGCAACTCAACATACTTTTCCATGCAACTCGGCATACTTTTCTATGTAACTCGGCATACTTTTCCATGCAACTCAGCATACTTTTCATGGCAACTCGGCCATACTTTTCTATGTAACTCGGCATACTTTTCCATGCAACTCGGCATACTTTTCTATGTATCTCGGCATACTTTTCCATGCAACTCGACATACTTTTCTATGTGTCTCGGCATACTTTTCCATCCAACTCGGCATACTTTTCTATGTAACTCGGCATACTTTTCTATGTATCTCGGCATACTTTTCCATGCAACTCGGCATACTTTTCCATGCAACTCAGCATACTTTTCCATGCAACTCGGCATACTTTTCTATGTATCTCGGCATACTTTTCCATGCAACTCGGCATACATTTCCATGGCAACTTCCGGCATAACTTTCCATGCAACCGGCATTACTTTTCCATTGCAACTCAGTCATACTTTTCTATGTATCTCGGCATACTTTTCCATGCAACTCGGCATACTTTTTCATGCAACTCGGTATACTTTTCTATGTAACTCGGCATACTTTTCCACGCAAATCGGCATACATTTCCATGCAACTAGAACACCATCTTCGAAAACACGTGACTCAAACCCTTGTCTGTTCTTAATATTCTTGATGCTTCTTTTTTCATAAATTTTCTTGAAAGTATCACATCACTTCTCTTTCTAAACAAGCTTCTACGAGGTTGAGTGCTCTGAGACGGCTTCGGAACTTCTTCACGCTACCCTAATTGCTTGCTCTTTATAGGGGTGTCGTTCGTTCCTGTGTGGAGTATGCCTCAAGCATCTGGTGAGGTTCCATTCCCACAGCTCTCCTTGAAAACGTGGAGTCGAGGTCTTTTCATTTTATCAAGTCTCCTGTTCTTACTAACTCTCTCCAGTGTCTCTCTGTTCCCTGAGTTGTTGGAACACTCTCCCTATATGCTATCGGTATTGCAACGGACACTGAACTTCTTAACTTTTCAGTCGCATACCTCCTTCATTGAGGAGAGTTCGTCTCTCTCTCTCTCTCTCTCTCTCTCTCTCTCTCTCTCTCTCTCTCTCTCTCTCTCTCTCTCTCTCTCTCTCTTCTCTCTCTCTCTCTCTCTCTCTCTCTCTCTTCTCTCTCTCTACCCGTCTCATCATTTATCTGTCCAACTATCTAACCCCAGACTTGACCGCTATTCCCAATCTTGCATGAACTCCGCTAATAAAGTTTGGAGCACATTCCCTTGATCTATTTTCCCAACTACCTTTTTGACTTTCACATTTTTAAAGGCCGTGTATCTTGACGAAATTCAGCCTTTGAATTAAATTTCACATAGCTTAGGAATTTCCCCTAACTTCGGTGAAATTTGGATGAACTCCGGTCTTGGCTCATTAGATTGCGCGCCG
>JABUQX010090061.1:22500-25000 GCA_015478945.1 Trachelipus rathkii | reverse complement strand
ATATATATATATATATATATATATATATATATATATAATATATATATGAATCCGCATCCGGCGGATGTTAAATCAAAACATTCGCATTTGCATCCGCATATATATACATATATATATATATATACATATATTTCACAAAATATACATATATATATATATATATATATATATATATATATATATATATATATATATATACTGTATTAACTACGTAATATATATACATTTATATATATATATATATTATTATATATATATATTATATATATATTATATATTAAATATATATATATATATATATTATATATTATATATATATATATAGTATATCGCGGACGGTTAACGAAATCATACTGTTCTCTACACTGCGGCGGTGCCCAGGCCGTAGCTCGCGCATTAAGATTCATCACGTTTATTAAAACTAAAAATAGTGTTAAAAAAATTATATAATCAGCAGCAACTCCAGTAACTTTTTACTACTCGTGCTCCTGCTCTCTCTCTCTCTCTCTCTCTCTCTCTCTCTATATATATATATATATATATATATATTATATATATATATATATATATATATATATATATATATATATATATATATATATATATATATATATATATAATATTATACTATATATATATATATCCCTTTAAACTAATAAACTTTAAATAAATAAAAGGATTTGTTAAGGTTCAAATTTTTCCAAGATTAGCTTGCTACAAATATATTATACTAGTAAATAGGTATAAACACTTATGAATAAATTATTTAATAACTTCGTAAACTGCAGAATTGAAATTGTTTCGCCTAGACCTATACCGTTAAGGTAGTCCAAAAATAGCATTATTAATACGATGATTCTTACACTCTTTGCTTCAATTTTACATAATCTTTTATATTTATAATGTAATATTTTCATTCATTTTGACCATTTCACAAAAAAAATAAATAAGAGAATTTTATCGTATCATTATGAAATTTATAAAGTATCGATCAGTTCTATAATGTTAACTCGTGCTAAGCATGAGCAGCAAGAGTATAGGAGTCGCCTTTGATATATATATATATATAATATAATAATATATTTATATATATTATATATATATATATTATAATATATGATATATATATAATATATATATTATATATATATAGATATATATATATATATATATACATATATATATATTATATATATTATATATATATATATATTATATATATGATATATATATATATATATATTATATATATATATATATATATATATATATATATATATATATTAATATATATATATATAAAGCCGTTTTCGTTTTTATATTTGGGCTTACGAAAACGTAAGAAATGCTCGAGTTTGCGATTCGTTTTATGTCAAACTTACCGAAAAAATTGTTGAGAAATGCCTTCCAGACGTAAGAATTCTCAATTCTTAAGGTCTGCTATTTCCCGTGCTAGCAGAATTTAAGCACGTTCTGTATTAAAAAATGATAAACAAACAAGGATGGGACGGCGTGGTTAGGCCCTTCTGAATTGATGAATTTTCATTCAATATAATCAGCTTTAAATCTAATTTCTTCCAAATTGGATAAACTCCATCACAAATAATTGATCAATTATCTGTAATATAAACCATTTGTTATTTTTTTATTTCTGCTTATTCCAAAACCACGCTACTCTTATCATAATAGTTTGATTCCAATTGTTTAAAAACAAAAGTAAGCCTAGCACGAAATCGTGTCGTTTAAACTGGAAAATTTCGTGCTAAAACTGGCATATGAAGCATTTCCTATCGAGCAGTAAGCAGAAAAAACAAAAACGAAAACGGTCTAAATTAAAGCAAAGGAAATACTAAAATTCAATCTATCGTAAACGCTTCGTATTATTACAATAACGATTAAAGGAGATATAACTAAAGAAATTAGTCCCAGTAAAGTATTTGTGGGCTTGCTAATTTATTTATCGCAATCTCACTAATACTTTACTTTGGACTAATTTCTTTATTTCTATCTCCTTAATCATAAAATTGCGGGTCTAAGGTCCCGCATACACAAGCCTTGTTATTTGTTCTGATTGGAAGTTTTTTCATGAAGAAATCCCCCCTTTCTCCGCAAATTTTCTAGCTTTAGCCTTTTATCCCTCTAACATTTTTGATAAACTTGTTTACTCGTTTTCCGATTACACTATATCGCCCAAAACTAAAGCATTTGATGTTCCCTAAAAAACTTCCTGTTTATTGCTCGGCTTCAGTGATTGGACCCCTTTCAATGTCTTCCCTTTCAGATTAAAAACATTTTAAACAAAAAGCTTTCCACAATGCAAGTTTCTTTTATCTTTTATTAACAACAACAACTCAATTGGCAGTTTCCTTTAAGATTAAAGAAAGCATCTCTATGAACTTGAGGTCACATATCGTTTACATATATAAATGTGGTCGACTGTACTGTCGACTATGTAGGTCAAACTTTCCAATAACTAAAAATGCGAGCCTTCAAACACATG
>JABUQX010090061.1:0-15000 GCA_015478945.1 Trachelipus rathkii | reverse complement strand
GGCTACTAACTACTCTCTTTACGGAAGAACTCCCAGATTACTTCAGATGAGGGTTCATTTTTGTCTCTTCAGCTCTGGTTAAAATAGAAAAAAGATTCATCCATGTATGGTATTACGTCAAAATCAATTGGCACCTCATACTATTTTTTTCTACACTATTCCACCACTTACAGGCAGAGCTCTTTTCAAAAGGAGGAAAAAAATTAGCAAAAAACAAAAGGAAAGTAAACCGACCCAGTCCCTTACCTAACGCAAATCCCTCAGGTCGGGCGCAGCGACGTTGCTGTGCGAGGCTTATAAAAAGAAGAAGGATTGAAATACTACTGGCGAAAAATATTTAATGCAAACGGCAAGGAGTCTAACAAAACAGATGTGGCTTTGAAAGAAGTGGCGTCACCACAACGACGTAGTGATCCTTTGAGTCTTCCAAACATATCAAGCAATATTCAGATTGACAGTAACCAACGCTTATTATGTTACGGAGGGCGACGACCAATGTGGTGGCGCCACGCATGAATTACGAGCACTTATAGAGGTCAATTTTTTCTTCCGTGTAAAATACCTATAGAAAAGCCAGATAAGGCACCAATGGCACGTCGCGGCAGAAGGTGAAAAAAAGGCTCTGTCGCAGTGACTGATCAGGAATTATGGGCGTCCCACAGATGTATAGTATTCCTTAGGCCTGTATCTCAACGATATCAAAAAGAAGAGTTGAACAGGACCCACCACAAATGTAAGAAGAGTATTCCATACAGGGACTTATAAGACCCTTGTATAACTGAAGTAACTGAGCAGAAGAAAAAAGTTCGCGCAATCTTAACAGAACTCCCAGCTTCTTTGAGGCCATATACATTGCTATAATATATGGATGGATAACCTGAAGAAAGGAACCACCATCGGTATATATTTGATAGTATGTATAGTGCACAATACAATGGCGAACCAGAATAGCACTGCTACGAGAAATAATAAAAAACATATATTGGTTATCTTGTGGCACGTTTCTATAAAGAATCTATTTCAATATAGTGATATGTTCAATACGAATGGAGTACCTCACACCACTTTCACTATATTATCTTCATTCAATCTGTATTCTTCCCAGTGATTCATATTTCCTTCAAAATTGCACCAGATAATTCAACATCAATCTTCATGCGTTTCTCACGGATAGCTCTTCAATCGGATGTGGATACAAATTCACGGATGGCTCTTCAATCAGATGATGATTCGTCTTCAATGAAGACCACTTTTTCTACTAAGCAGCAGTAACAAAAGTGCATTTCAGTATTTAAATTTAATAATAATTGTGTTTCAAAGTGACATGTTTAAAATTTTATTTAGTATCTAAAGCGTTCTACGTTTTCGGGCGGAATGTAATATATAGTTCTAAAAGTGATTGCTTAAAATTTAAATAATAAGATTCTCATTTACAAACAATATAAGTCCAAATTTATGGGATGTGTAAAGAAATTTTACAAAAAATAGTTTGTGAACATTAACTATTTTTTGAAATTTAAAATGTATTGATTTTAATATTTAATTATCTATATTTCTTCATTACATATTATTATATTATTCTTTTATTATTATTATTATTATTATTATTATTATTATTATTATTATTATTATTATTATTAATTAATTATTTAATCACATGATCTAATAATTTTTTGTTTTTATTATTTTGTATTATTATTATTGATTATCACTATTATTATTGGTTATTATTAATTATCTATTATTATTGATTATTATTATATTATTATTATTATTATTATTATTATTATTATTATTATTATTATTATTTTTATTATTATTATTATAATTATTATTATTAATATTATTATCATTATTATTATTATTATTTTCTTTATGGGTGATCTAAAATGTTTTCCATTTAAATTTTCAAAAACATCATTAATAAATTTTAAAGAATTTTGAACATTAATTTTTGGATTACTTTACTAAATATTTATTTTTTATTTTGTATGTTTATTTATTTTCAAAATATTAATATTTATTTATATAATTCTATTCTCATAATCTTTTTGACCTCCTTCGAAGACTTTAGCTTTGTTTTTCCAAAAATTATTTATAATTTAAAATAAAATATAAAATTAAATAAATGCATAAAATAAATATAGAAATAAATATATATAAATAAATACATTTTAAACATTCAATGTTAACGTAAAGCCTATTATATATATATATAGTATATATAATATATAAAGTTATATATATAGTAGATATATAGTTATATATATATATTGATAGTATATATATATATATAAATATATATATATATATATATATAATTAATATATAGAAGAAACGAGCGTGTCTGCGTGTGTGCGTGTGTGCGTGTGTTGCGTGTGTGCGTGCTTGTGTGCGTGTGTGCGCGTGTGTACCTGTGTATGTGTGTCTTTAAATCTAATTAACATGACTATGAATTTTTACTTTATGCTTTTCAAAATAATGATTTGTAGCGATTTCATAATAGAGGTATATAGTATATATAGATATATATATATATATATATTATAGTACCATAATTATATATAGTATATATTAATAGTACTATAAATATATATATATATATATATACTATATTATGGAAAAAGAGAGATAGAGGAGGAGACGCGAAAGACGAGGAAGACAGAAAAGAGCGCAGAAGCAAATACACAGAATTTGAGCGTGATGAAGAGAGAGAGAGAGAGACGAGATGAGAATGAGGTAGGACACTCAGAGAGGCCGAACCGAGTCGGGCAGCACGACGCGATCTGTGTCGGCAGCCGGCAGACGCCGCGAGAAGCGTGTGACTGCGAGCGGAGATCCCGGAACATGGAGCACCGGTGTGAGGAGAGAGGCGACGACGCGAGAGAGAGAAGAGAGAGAAACGAGGAGGAGAGAGAGAGGAGAGAGCAGAGAGGGATATAACCAACGGAGCTTTTATATTACAAATACGGAGAGAGAAAGAGAGAGAGAAAAAAGACAAAATAAGACAAAGAGAGTAAGAAAACAAACACCTGTTAAATGGGGAGACCGGAGCAGAGAGAGAGAGGAGAGCAGAGAGAAGAACGGATGAGAGAGAGAGAGAGAGAGAGAGAGAGAGGAGGAGAGAGAGAGAGAGAGAGAGAGAGAGAGAGGAGAGAGAGCGAGACGCAGAGACGACGAGAGCACAGAGAGCACCAGCCCTACAGGAGAGAGAGGGAGGAGAGAGAAGGAGAGAGGAGGAGCCGAGAGAGAGAGCGAGATGAGAAGAGCAGAGAGAGAGAAAAGAGAGAGAAGAGAGAGAGAGGAGAGAGAGAGAGAGGAGGAGAGAGAGAGAGACGAGACTGAGAGAGAGAGACGAAGAGAGAGAGGAGAGGAAAGAGACGGGCTGTAGACAAGTACACAAACATACATATTATGAGCTTTCACATACGTTCATGGAAGCATTTAAAAATATAATCTCTTTTAATATACATATAGAGAACACATAGTAAGAATTCATAAAATGCTTTTATGTAAGTATCCAGAAAAATACATATATTCATACATAGATTACATTTATGTATGTGTTCTTTTATGACATGGTTTTAAAGTTATTTCTTAATTGATAAGATAAATTAAACTAAATGGCTATAGCCTATTTAAGAGACTTTTATTATTTGAGAAGGAAAAGTGAAGCTACTACCTACTGAGCTACTACTACTACTGACTACTACTACTACGTAGCTACTCACTACTACTACTAGTTACAACGAATACATAATCAATATAAAAGAAATGTGGAGGAATGTACTACTACTACTACTCGAGTGCTAGATTAAGTGTCTCTAACCAACCGACCAAAACATTACAAAAGAAAAAAATAAATAAAAAACTTCAACAAAAAACCAACCAACAGACAGACAATAACAACAACAACAAAACCAACAACAACAACAACGAAGACAACAAGAACAACAAAAACAACATACAACAACATCAAATAATAACAATAGATTGATAATAATAATTCATAATAATAATTCAGAACAGAATAATAATAATATAATAATAGTTATGTTTAATAAAAATAAAAATGTACCAATGGTGATATAATAAAATGTACAATAGAGCACAACATAAATCATGTTTTTATCAGTAATTTCCCGTAAGATAATAATAGATAAATAAAATAATAATGTCAATAAATAATAATAGATAATAATAATAATAATAATAATAATATTCGTTTATTTTTTATAATAAGTTGAATAATAATAATATAATAATAGCATTAATAATAAGTAATAATAATAGATAATAAAAATGAATAATAATAATAATAATATTAATAATCAAGTAATAATAATGAATATAATAATAATGAATTAAAAATAATAAGTAATAATAATAATTAATAATAATGGAATTCATAATAATAATAAATAGATAATTAGATAATAATTAATAATATCACAAATCGAATGAATAATAATAAAATAATAATCAATAATAATGAATTAATAATAATAATAATAATAATAATAATAATAATAATAATGAATAATAATAACATAATAAATGAATAAATAAAAATAAGTAATAATAATAATAATAATAATATAATAATAATAATAATAAGCGGCTTACTTGGCACTTAAAATTTTATTGATGAATAAATGCTGAATAATTCAATCCCCATAAATCCATAAAAAAAATAATAAGTAATTAATTAATTAATAATAAAATCAATAATAATAATAATAGTATAAATAATAATAACAATTAAATACAATAATAATTATAATAATAATAATAAATAATAATTAATAATACATAAGAATCAATAATAATCAATGAAAAAATCAGAGATTAAAAGATAATAACTAATAATAATAATACATAATAATAATAGATAATAATAGTAATAATAATAATGAATAATAATAATAATGAATAATAATAATTTAATTAGCCTGTAACAATAAAAACACAGTAACAAAAACAAAAACACAACAACGACAACAACAGGCACAACAACAACAAAAAACATTAATATCCCATAAGCAAATAATTTATTAAATTACTTAATTAAAGCTCTAATTTTCAGTATGTTTCTAATTATATTTATAAAGTTTGAAAATTGACGTATAATTATAATTATAATTATAACTATAATTATAATTATAATTATAATTATAATTATAATTATAATAATAATTATAATTATAATAATAATAATAATAATAATAATAATAATAATAATAATCAATACATAATTAAAATAATAGATAATAATAGATAATAATTAATAATAATAATACATAATAATAATTAAGTAATAATAAAAATAATAATAATAATAATAATAATAATAATAATAATAATAATAATAATAATAATAATAATAATAATAATAATAATAATAATAATAATAATAATAGCAATAACAATAACATAACAATAACAAAAACAAAAAAACAAACGACAACAACACAACAATACAATAAAAACAATAACAATGACATAACAATAATTATAATTATAATTATACTTTTAATTATAATTATACTTATAATTATAATTACTAATTATAATGTATAACTATACATTATAATTATAATTGACTAATTATTAATGTTCATAGATAAAGTATAATCTAAAGTCTCTAATTTTAAATTATTAATTATAATGTATAATTATAATACAACTTTAGTGTATACTTATAATTATAATTACTAATGTATAATTATAATTATAATTATAATTATAATTATAATTATAATTATAATAATAATAATAATAATAATAATAATAATAATAATAATAATAATAATAATAATAATAATAATAATAATAATAATAATAATAATAATAATAATAGATAATAATTAATAATTAATTAAAAGTAGACTAATAATAATTTAAATATAACACACACCGAATGAGTTTAATAAATAATATTAATAATTAATAATAATACGCAATAGCAGCAATATTAATAACGACAACAATAACAAAAACAAAAACACAAACGACAACAACAGCAACAATACAATAAAAACAAAAACAATGACAATAACAGTAATTATAATTAAAATTATAATTATAATTATAATTGTAATTATCATAATTAAAATTATAATCTATTAATCTATAATCTAAATTATTATACAATCTATTATTGATAGCTTCGTTTCAGTTAATTCTCTAATTTGCTACTCGTTTAATTATAATTGATAATTATGGAGCTCTATTGTGAAGGTAAATTTTATGAACATATTTGCTACAAAGTTTCAATGCTTAATAAAAATAATAATAATAATAATAATTCGATTGAATATCTATACTTTTTGAGCTTTAATATCCTCACACTTAATGAAACGTATAGAATGAAATCAACATTTAGATAAGTTTGCGAATGTGTTTGAACGTAGGAAGGCAATGTTATATTAATCTCATCTTCTATGAATAAGGTTATAATTAATGTTAATGGTAATTATATTACATCTAGATTTGCATACAAGTTACTACATGTCTACTTTCATTAGTACGAGGGGCTTCAGCTTGTTTACAAAATCTGTCTATTGTCTTATGTTTATATCTTCTAAAAATCTCACGAGTGAATATTCTCTTTTTGTTGTTTCATACTTATTACTAACATAATTATTACTCGTACTATGGTGAATAGTATTATCTCCACTTTAACCCTCTAAATGATCTCCCTCTAACATCCATTATTTTAGATTTGTGATTCCTCATTATACTGCTCAAAAAAAGACTTCCAACCAAAACGATTTGCATATTAAACTCAATCATGATCTTGCTAGTTGAAACTTTATTATTGACATTACCACACTTCTAACTAGATATATAGATATGCCACCAATGTGTGATTAGTAGCTAAAACAACTCTATAGCTAACACAATTCACTTAACAAACAATACTATATATTTCCCTTATATACAAACAGTTATAGTAATAAATCTAGGACTAAAAAATTCTTAAAACTTAGCAATGAATTATAATAATTGAGTTGAAAAAATCTAATTAATGATTTTATCCATATTAATTACCGGTACATTATTTGTTAATTGGTACATACAGGACTAAGTTTATTAAGAATGCCAGACCTATTTGTGATTATCCACAAAATTATTGAGATTTTCATAGAATTTATTGATGATATAGTTATTTGGCTTATAGTCGAGCATAGGTAGTAAGTGCTAATCGAGACTCACTATATGATATGAAAACTAGATTAGAGAGTTTTAAGTGTTTTATTTATTGTATTAGTTAGATATATGGTGCAATAATGAGAATATTAAGGAACGAATTTGGAAGAATAAAAAACATAATCAGATAAAAAATACAAGAATCACCTATTCACTTGATTATCTCCTATATAGAGCATACAAAAATAGTTAATGTAGCAAGTATAAGTAACTAAGATATATACACTCAGCATTTGTAATTAATCGTTCACATGACAGTGACTAGTTCACCATTTGATAATGTTCTTGCTATTGAATTAATGACATTTACAGTTTATAGATTTGATAGATATACATATATTTTTTTGAAAGAAACAAAGGAAAGATTTGAACTTCCTTCCCTTATCTTCTAATTATTTTACCTTCTTAGATTACTTCATATAGACTCGAATTAATTCTCAATAAATATAAGTGATATATATTAATAAGCCACAATTAATTATTGGTCCATAAAATGTCAGTCTTTGATTTTCTCGATAATACGTGTTTCATGTCATAGTAAGCACAATGAACATTGTCACAGGTATTATGATGGATCACAGAGTGTTATTTACATTAGACGTACTCAAAAGTTATTTCAGATGAGTAAATAACTATGAGTGTATTATAGATATAAATCATCTCGCAGGGAAACGTTGAGAGTGGTAAAGTTGTTGTTAGTAATCATTAGTGGAAGAATTGTTATTAGTTATCATTGAGAATAGAAGAGTTATTGTTATGAGTAAACATTGAGAGTGGAAGAGTTGTTAGTAATCATTGAGAGTAAATTTGTTGTTGAGTAATCATTATATATATAATCACAAAAGATAAATCAGACTGTGTATCAACACACTGATAATTTCTAATGTTCATCGATTTGAAGTTCAACCCGTGTCAGAAGATAAAGTAATATTAATATTTTCAACATATATTTAAATGTTCTCATGATTTTTAGTATCTCATTTTAGTAAGTTTCTATAATTCAAAAAAATTTCACTCTAATATAAATAAGCTAAGTATCAACGGGAGCGATCTGTTTAAGTTAAAGTAGACGATTCCTGTCAAGGTATCATAAATACAAAATATTCGAGTGTTTAAATACCTAAGATAATCTACTTTGATACATATCATCATGCAATTCTAAATACTTGACATCACTTCACTGAGACGCATTTATCTCTTATACACTTAGGTTAGGACGATTTCACAGTATTCGAAAGGTTTTTCGAGAAACATGTATGCCGTGACACATGTGCTGAGAACCACACTCTCTATAATATCAATGACGAATAGATACCATAAAACATAATTTTATTAAATTTTTTTATGTGCCGTAATGCCACGATGAGATTACGGCAATTGTTGTGTTGTACCCCTAAATAATATAATATAATATATAGTAATATATAAAATAATATGTATTAATTATGAGTATAGATATAGTATGAATATTAACTTATATAGAGATAATCAGTAAGTAAAGTGAATTATGGAGTATAATAATAATATAATAAATAGAATAATATTATTATAATAATATAATCTAAGTAATTATAATTTAATATGATGAATAATAATATGTGATAATACTTTTCTTATCGTAGTACTTGAATAAAGTAGAGTAACGGTTGAATATAAATATTAGATGTTGTAATTTACTATGATATAAGCTCTACTAGGCGTCGAAAGGGTGTGGAAATTCAAGAAAGAGGAATGTGAAGGAGAGAGAGGTGTTTAGCAAGTTTTGGTAAAAGAAATGTATTAGAAGAATAATGAACTACTAAAAGGAGGGTTGTAAAAGGAGATGGTTGGCCATGAAAGGAATGAAATTAATTTTTAATTTAAAACTAGTAGCAATGATTATAACATATTTATGAGTAAGTGTTGAAGTAAATGGAATTTACACAAAGTTATTTATTTCAAACAATAAATTTTTATAATATATATATATATATATATGTATGGTTAAAATTATTAAACAATTTCAATACTGTATATGGAGCATTTTAAGGAGACTCAAAATAAAAATACTTTTTATTATTTTATTTCAGAATAGATTGTTTCACTTATTATATAACTCTAATTTACAAAATATTTTTCTAAGGGCGTGTCGTTTAATTAAATGTGTACAGTGTCACATGCTAAGAATCAGTTTCGTATACAAAGCTATTTCAAAAAATAATATGTAAATCCAAGTGAATTATGAATTGAATAAACTGAAATGATTTAGTATATATGATTATAATGTTGAATCTTAATTATTAAATAAGAATATTATAGAGAAAAATTTTTATCCTAACAAAACACAAAAATAAAAAAAATTTTGAAAGTGTGGAAGCTAATATAATTAAGAAATACTGCAGTAAATCAAGAAACAAAACTCCAATATCGTCCTCAACATTTATAACATCTTGGAGATGATTTAATTTAAGAATGAAAGTCTGTTGCCAAGTGTTTCTTGAAAGTAAATTAATGTGGATATAAATATATAAAAACTAATACAATAGTAAAAATAATATACCGCATTATTATATTTCCAAAAGTATCATCCCATAACTCTCATTAATATTGAGATCATTTAAAATATATTATATTTTAGAAATTTTTAAAATATTAAAATTCTTTAAATAAAATTGTCATATTTTAATTTATATATGATTAAATTATATAATGTTCTTAAAATTTTATGAATATTTAAATATAATATATTACTAATTTTTATTTTATTTAATTTAAAATTCTATTTAAATGTTTTTATAAGTATTTAGCATAAATATTTTATGATATATTATGAATATAGCTTATAATGATGTGATGACTATAATATCACTATATGAATGTTAAGAATTTAACCCTCATAAAAGATTACATTATCCTATAATGTTAAGAATGTATAAAAGTGATAACTTTGTGAGATGAGGTTTAAATATGATCATAATGTAAGTCATATAACAACGATATAAGAAGAACTTAGGGTTCAAATATCTAAAAGAGGTTCATAATCAATGGCCGACATGCCCCGATTCATAGCGTTTAAAATGAATAAAATAAATTGCGGTGATTTTGCAATACTCTCCATAGTTTATTGTAGGGCTGGCCTGACAACCAAGTCCAGGTGCGGTACGGTGCGCATAATTACAGATTATAATTATATTAAAATAATGATAACTATAATCTATTGAGAACGAGCGCTCAAAATTAATGTGTTTGTACTCCAATGGAGTTAAATGCAGTAATTTAACTAAATCGAGTTTAAATAACATAATCATCATATTTTCCACTACCCACGAAGAATATAAAATTCTGATATCATGCTAAGCTATATTGTGTTTGTGATAGAGTGAGTACCATAAAAATGTATACAAAATATTATTTATATAGTGATAAAATGAAGGTTTAAACTATTTCCTAATTACCTTTAACTTAAATACCTTTAAAGTCATGTTGTTATGTGAATAAATATAATAGTTTTTATTATATTTATATATCATTATATTTTATGACAAATATTACTTTATTTCCTTTAAAAGACCATCTGAAAAGGTGTAAATAGGTTAATAGTTATATGAATTTTCCAGTATAAGGAATATATTATAATATAAAATATTGAAAAAACAGAACAAAATAAGGCAAAGGGATATAGATTTAATATGTATATTATAATAAATAGTAAATTAAAAGGTATTATAATAAATATAGTATAATATGGTATATATATATTAATATGAATGTATATATATGATTAATTATAGGTATTTAATACGATTAATTATTAATTAAAATATTATATTAATATATGATATTATGAGTTAGAATTCTGATTTGCTTAGTATTTATCATTGTATTTATACTATAATAATATTCCAACTAATCACCTTTTCTTCATGCCAAGTCTAATTAATATTAGTATAAATAATTATAAGCACCAACATCACGAATGATATTGTGGTAGGTCGCTCTAGTACAGATAAGGGTAAACCGAATTACGGTGAGGAATATGGTTTACAGTGTTATCACAAAAAAACCAAATCGGGTTTGGGGAGTTATGACAGATTCTCGCTGGTATTTGCCGCCACAGCCGAGGCAGCACCCAGCAAATTTACAAAGGATGAATTGACAATGATATGGTCAAAACGACTTACAGAGTGTCCAAATTGCTGTTATAATCTATGATTCATATAATTCACATTTAACTTATGTTCATTCTCACCACCTCTTTATAATCATATTTCAAGAACTCAGTCATTCCCTACACTTTCGACAAGCGACTCTCCCTCCCTTTCTTTGTATACTTACTACCCTAAACTCCTCCCCCCACCGCATAGGTCAATTTGTCAAAAATCTTAAAAAAGTAACTTTGTATGTACCCCTCCCCTTCCCTGTTGATAAAGAGTTATCCTCTTTATTTACCCCGATCACGATCCCGGTACATGTTACCAATTGTAATTTATATGGGACCCAAACCTTACGATTGGTATTTAGGTATGTTTAATAGACTGGAGAGAGGCTGGTCCGTGCAAAACTGTTGGGCCATGATTGGCAGGCTCTGCTCTCTTTTGTGAACTCATGATATCGTTTCCATATGCGGAAACAACAATCAGGGTGCAACACAACAATGGAGTTCTAGAAAGCTTCTTCCAGAAAGGGGCCGCAAATCCACGCTCTACACCCATAACAGAGTATGGACACGTGCCAAGGAAAGTTGATTGTTATACATCCTGTGATTTATTGATAACCTTAGTTGTGCCACAAATGAGGAAACTACCCTGGCATTTTATGAAGCATAATAACGCTCTTATCTAAAATCCTGGTGTACATCCTCATGTTTAATTTTTACTTTTATGTATTTCAATGATTGACTCATCTGATGGAGATGATAGTACTGCGGTATTAAACTTATATGAAAATTTGGAGATGGCTTGAGCTCTGTTAATACAAACGGCAACTCTGCATCAGGGAAGGATACCACACTTCGTGCTCTGGGGCAATTCTGACTTCTTGAACACCTTACCTCAGTTCCTCCACTCGAACCAGCAGGTGTTTCCTCTTTTAGGGTCAATCCATGTCAAGTGGGAGAATATAAACATAAATATTGGTCACTTCTCCCTCTCCCCACACTCAAAATGACTGAAATATGTCAAATGACACAAAAATCATCAAACTAATTGACTGTTAAACTGTTAGAATGGAGGTTATGAATAATCTATTAAATGGTAATAGATTATACTAGATAACATTGAGAACATTATATCATCTGAAAAGATTTTTAAAGAGGTAAAAGTTGCTATAGCTTATTGTATAGCTCATTATATAATAGAGCAAAAATATCATGGAAAAAATTTGCAAGTTATTTAAAAAAAAATTGAATCATAAATGGAAAGCCATTTATATCAAATCAAGAATTCATATTTGTACAATTCTATCAAACTTAGTTTGGCATTTTTATTAGTTCTTGTAAAAGGGGGAAGGGGTCTATTAAATACGTATTTTACATAAAGAGATATAAATGTAGAAATAGAAATGATCCAAAAACAAATTTTTGACAAAATCGAATGATTAAGAAGAAATAAATAAACATACATTGCAAAAAGATAAATCAAAAATAAATTTTCTTGATATTTACCATCATTTGAAAGAGCACATTTTTCTCTATAGTATCATATAACTAGGTTTTGTTTAGTGTCTTTCAAAAAGATAAGATATGTTGCAACTCCAAGCGTGGTGATCTTTAAAGATACCCTACCAATTAACAGGAGTAGGAATTCCTGGAAATAAATAACCCTATTTTTCGGACTGAGAACCATGTATAACGCAAAGAAACACCCACAACCCGTGGTTCATAAAACTTGTTATCAAGGCTATCATCTTATGGTCAGCTCTTGGCAATGGTTGGTTAACTACCAATGTTTTATGTACTTGTTGGAAAAATTTATTAATCATATATAACATCAATTTATGATTAAAAGAATTCCTTTTCCAAGACTATCAACAAGAAACAAGTATACCCTGAGACAGAAACATGTGTGACGTCTTCTAAATAATTTGGTAATAATCCAAGAATAATTACGATTTTGTTGAATCAAATGACATTAGAGGGACAGGCACTCGCCCACATCTTAGTAAAAGAAAAAGGACTATAGTCATAAATGAGTAAATTTTAATTTTCCTTGGCAATTTAAATAGTGGATTCCCTTGTCTAATTAATTTCCAATTGCTGTATTTTAATATAATGTTGTATTTTAGGTAAACTTTTTAGCCAGATGGTCCATAAAACCTACAAGGCACGATCGCAACATATAACTTAAATATTTAACTTAATCGATAGAAAGTTATGGTGGAGTGAGTGGTTATAAAGAGTGAGGGAGAATTTAGGACTTATTGACCATAATATAAATAATATATATTTTAATAAATTGATATTTGATATATCATCCCAAATTGTAAGTTTAATAAGGAAAAAGACTTAGATTTTCCGAAAAATGGTAATTTTTTACTAAACTTTCGAGACTTTTGCATTAGATATTTAACTGACTGGGATAATGAAGTTTAAAGTGACCAAAAACTGTTTTGATTCATGTTGGGAATACTTTTAAGCAAAATTTTAATGATGAAATCAGTCAGCATGTTTTAAAGATAAACCCTAATGGGTTGTAAATGAATAATATAGAATTATTTTTTTTTATTTTAAATATTTCATATAAGAAGTTTGCCTGCCGATTTAGGTTCCCGAAGAGCAACACCCTATCGGTATCAATGCTGACGAAAAACAACGAAAAGCGTTATTTCGACTTCCTGCAAGGTAGGTAGTAGTAGGTAGCTATAGATATAGGGATAATTTATAGGAAAAATTAGAAAATAAACTTTTATTATAAACAGATGAGAATAGGCAAAAGAGAGAGAGGCAGAAAATAATATTTTAGCAAGAGAAAATAGTTATAAGACCTTGAAAAAAAGTTATTTAGCTTCTATATTAAATTTAAAAGTGTTGCGACCAAGGTCAAACTTGGTCCAATTTAAAATGTGAAATTTAGAGAGTGTCTTATTATCATTCTTTCATCTCAAGTAAGTGTGGTTAACATTTTTTCACAGATGCTTATTTTGCATTTTTGAAAATTTCCTATAAATTATCATATTTATTTGAATCAGTGTTATAATTTTTCTGAAATATAATTTGTTCTAGATTCGAAAAAATTTACTAAAGTTTAACTAAAATTTTAAAAAGGTTTTATAAAGAAAAATTGTTTTTAGTGGAGCAAATTCTGGAATAATTTTCCAGAAGCAATTGCCACTAAAGATATATCTTAAAAACCTTTAATTAAACTTTTCTTGAATATACATAACACATAGTATTTTTAAACTCTTTCTGATATTTTGAATTTTTTTTCAGAAAATTATACACTGATATCAAATCTGATATTTAATCAGAATATTTACGCATAATCCATATAATATCTGTTAAATGATATCTGAAATCGGCCTTAAGTATGAACTATCTTGAAACTTACTTGATCTCATTTTACAGGTATTGAAAGTTGGTATACAAACTTCTCGACAAAATATTTTCTATAAGATAAGTATTTTGGTTTGAAAGAATGGGGCAATATATAAAGTTCTATGAATCACTACCTCTATCAGTGTATTGTGAATGACTGGTTACTTATGCAAAATAAAATTTAAATTATTTCTGATTGGAATTTGATAGAAAAAACTACGCATTAAATTTTGTTGATTATATAATTGGTAAACTCCGTGCTGAGTATCACTGCGGTG
>JABUQX010090060.1:12500-17588 GCA_015478945.1 Trachelipus rathkii | reverse complement strand
ATATGGAAAAAAGTGAATTTTGAGAAAAACGCCTATAAGATTTTTGAATGATTTTTTTTTTTTTTTCCAGAAAGTAAAAGATATTACGCACCTCACTTCACCTAAATAAGCGAACCACAAGCTGCAGTAACAGTTTTTATTCGCACCGCACCGCACCGAACTTGCACCAACTCTGTATCTATTTCAAAATAGTTGAGCTCATATATCAATATTTTACTTTTCCAAAAAATTATCTTAAAAAAATTTATGCTCCGGCTCCGGCTCCGGCTCCAACTCCGGTTATGGCTCCGTCTCCGGCTCCGGCTCCGACTCCGGTTCCGGCTCCGATTCCGGGTCCGGCTCCAGCTCTTTTTCAAAATTGTTCAACTCCAACTTTAAAGAATTACTTTCAACTGCAAAAAAAATTGTTCTTCAGCTCCGCTACGGCTCCGGCTCCGACTCCAGCTCCGACTTCGTTTCCATTTCAGAATAGTTCAGCTCCGACTTTACAGAAGCATTTTAACCTGCAAAAACAATTTCTTTAACAAAATTTATACTTTACCTCCGGCTCCGGCTCCAGCTCCGGCTCCGGCTCCGGCTCCAGCTCCGGCTCCGGCTCCGGCTCCGGCTCCGCTCCGGCTCATGCTCCTTTTTCAAAATTGTTCATCTCAAACTTTGTTGAATTACTTTCATCTGCAAAAAAATTTCTTGAAAAAAATTTGTTTTTCAGATCCGCCTCCGGCTCCGGCTCCGACTCCGGCTCCGGCTCCGGCTCCGGCTCCGGCTCTTTCTCCGACTTCGTTTCACATTTCAGAATAGCTCAGCTCCGACTTTGCAGAAGTATTTTTATCTACAAAAACAATTTCTTTAAAAAAATTTTACCTTACCTCCGGCTCCGGCTCCGGCTCCGGCTCCGGCTCCTTTTCAAAATGTTAGCTCCGAACTTGTAGAATTACTTTTCATCTGACAAAAAGAATATTGAAAAAAAATTGTTTTTCAGATCCGCCTCCGGCTCCGACTCCGGCTCCGGCTCCAGCTCCGGCTTCAGCTCCGACTTCGTTTCACATTTCAGAATAGTTCAGCTCCGACTTTGCAGAAGTATTTTACCTGCAAAAACAATTTCTTTATAAAAAAAAAGTTATACTTTGGCTCCACCTTCGGTCGGACTCTGGACTTCTGGCTCCTGTTCCAGCTCCGGCTCCGGCGCTTCAGCTCTGATTGTATTAAAGAATAGTTCAGCCGACTTTGCAGAAGTAGTTTTACTTGCAAAAACAATTTAAAAAAAAAAATTATAAACTTTGGCTTCGGCTCCGACTCCGGCTCCGGCTCTGGCTCCGACTCCGGCTCCTTTTCAAATTGCTCAGCCCCAACTTTGCAAATTTTTTCACCTGCAAAAGAATAAATATTTTTTTTAAGCTCCACCTCCGGCTCCGGCTCCGGCTCCGACTCCGGCTCCGGCTCCGGCTCCGCTCTACTCCGACTCCGTTTCCATTTTCAGAAAAGTTTAGCTCCGGCTTTGCAGAAGTATTTTTACCTGTAAAAACAATTTAAAAGTTCTAGAATAAAGTGTGGTCAAAAAGATATAATCATTTGCCTTTCAATGAATGGGAAATTCAATAAAAAAAATGGTAACTTCAAATATTCAATTTGAATTTCATAATTTCAAAAAAAAATTCAAAGTCATCACTTCAATCTTGTCTGACACCAACCCACGTTTTTCAATCTGAATAAAACTTCGTACGAATCTTCTCCTATATGTATATAAATGTCTTGGAAATTTTTAACGCAATAGACTGGCTCGTTTTTTTTTAGCAAATTTTTTTGTCAGCTGATATGGAAAAAAAAGTGAATTTTGAGAAAAACGCCTATAAAGATTTTGAATGATTTTTTTTCTTTTTTTCCAGAAAGTAAAAGATATTACGCACCTCACCTCACCTAATAAGCGAACCACAAGCTGCAGTAACAGTTTTTATTCGCACCGCACCGCACCGAACTGCACCAACTCTGTATCTATTTCAAAATAGTTGAGCTCCGACTTTGCGGAAATATTTTTACTTTTAAAATTTTCCTTCTTCGGCTTTAGCTCCGGCTCCGGCTCCGGCTCCGGCTCAATCAATTTTTGACTCCAGCACCGCTCCGGCTCCGACTCCGTGCCGACATGAATAATCGATTCTCGAAGGGAATCGTTTATAATTGTTCAACTCCAACTTTAAAGAATTACTTTCAACTGCAAAAAAAATGTTCTTCAGCTCCGCTACGGCTCCGGCTCCGACTCCAGCTCCGACTTCGTTTCCATTTCAGAATAGTTCAGCTCCGATTTTACAGAAGCATTTTAACCTGCAAAAACAATTTCTTTAACAAAATTTATACTTTACCTCCGGCTCCGGCCAGCTCCGCTCGGCTCGGCTCCGTTCCGGCTCCGCTCATGCTCCTTTTTCAAAATTGTCATTTTCAAACTTTGTTGAATTTACTTTCATCTGCAAAAAAATTTAATTGAAAAAGTTGTGGAAGTAATTCAGAAAGTCTGACTCCGCTCGGCTCCGGCGCTCCGGGCTCCGGCTCTTTCTCCGACTTCGTTTCACATTTCAGAATAGCTCAGCTCCGACTTTGCAGAAGTATTTTTATCTACAAAAACAATTTCTTTAAAAAAAATTTTACCTTACCTCCGGCTCCGGCTCCGGCTCCTTTTCAAAATTGTTCAGCTTCAACTTTGTAGAATTACTTTCATCTGCAAAAAAAAATTTGATAAAAAAAAAATTGTTTTTCAGATCCGCCTCCGGCTAAGGCTCCGACTCCGGCTCCGGCTTCCAGCTCCGGCTTCAGCTCCGACTTCGTTTCACATTTCAGAATAGTTCAGCTCCGACTTTGCAGAAGTATTTTACCTGCAAAAACAATTTCTTTATAAAAAAAAGTTATACTTTGGCTCCACCTTCGGCTCCGACTCTGACTCTGGCTCCGGTTCCAGCTCCGGCTCCGGCTTCAGCTCTGATTGTATTAAAGAATAGTTCAGCTCCGACTTTGCAGAAGTAGTTTTACTTGCAAAAACAATTTTTTTAAAAAAAATATACTTGTGGCTCCGGCTCGCTCCGGCTTCCGGCCTCTGGCCTCCGACTTCCGGCTCCTTTTCAAAAAATTGCTCAGCCCCAACTTTGCAAAATTATTTTCACCTGCAAAATTATTAAAAATGTTTTTTAGCTCCGGCTCCGGCTCCGGCTCGGCTCCGGCTCCGGCTCCGCTTCCGGCTCGCTCTAACCGACTCCGTTTCCATTTCAGAAAAGTTTAGCTCCGGCTGAAGTATTTTTACCTGTAAAAACAATTCTTTAAAAAATTATAATTTGAGTTCCGGCTCGGCTCCGGCTCACTTCCGACTCGACTACATTTATATGATTGAGAAAGAGCCTGAGCTTGGGTTGTGTTTGCGAAAAAGAAAAATTTTTTAATTGATTATAAATGTGAATAAAACCTGGAAAGATCCTAAAAGTTGTCTTGCAATTTCTAAGCTTGAAATGTAAGTCTTTTCAATTCGAAGTCCTGCATTAAAAAATCCTGTAATAAAAAACCTTCGACTGTCCCAACAACCCTTTTGGGCATTCTGTAGAGGGGAACTTTCTAACAATTAGAGTAATAAAAAAAGTGAAGTTAAATTTTTTATTTGTACTCTGAAAAGTTAGGGTTGGCCAAGTACAGACTCCCCTTAACAAAGTTCATACTTAACAACAGTAAAGTACCTAGCACAGCGTACAAACGTAACCTATTCACACTTTTTTCAAGCATATCCCTAAACATATCAATGTTAATTTTTACATTAACATGTAATATTTAAAAAAATTTAGCATAACCTGTCTAATTATCATACATGACAACGAATATAATGCTAACGTAATAGTTTTTTACATTAAGTAGTAAAATTTACGAAAAATCTTTCATACCTTACCTAAAATCATAAATCCCCAACGAATATTGCAAACATAACAAAGTTTTATGCCAAACATAACATAAAAAATAAAAAAGTTTTAGCGAACATAACATAAAAACAAGTTCTTTGAATAAAATATATAGTATAAGTTGTAATAGTTTACTGATTTTAAAAACTGTAAATCAATAAATCAGTAAATCATACCACCCGTCCCTTCAACTCTCCCTCCCCACCCACCGTCCATGATCTATGATCTATTGATTCCAATCATATTTCGAGTATCATTTTGGATAAACATAACATAAAAATAAATTCTTTATACACTGACCAACTAATATAGGCTAACGTAACAAAGTTTAGCATCAATAAAGCTAACATACCATAACCTGAACTAAGAATATAATGTACAACGACAAACCTAACATACCTTACGCTCGAATAAACAGTCAACATTAACAAAGTTCCATTCTTAACAGCAGTAAAAGTAACTAACAATGCATACAGAAACGTAACCTGTTCACACTTTTCAAACGTATCTGTAACATATCATAACAGTTTTTACCTTAAACATAGTAATATTTAACAAAGCATTTTCAAAACCTTATCTAAGTCAACAGACCATCGAATATAGGCTAAGGTAACAAAGTTTCCACATCAATAAAGCTAACATATCATAACCTGAACCGAGAATACAATGTACAACGACAAATCTAACATACCTCACGTATGAATAATCTGCTAACATTCACAAAATTTCCTACTTATCAAAGGTAAAGTAGCTAACAGGACATACAAAACTCAATGTATCCCCACTCTTCCAACATATCAGCAACAGCTAAAGGGGAGGATTCAATGTTTGTCTGGGGCTGGTCCCCATTTTCAGCCCCACTTAAAAATGGACATAAAATTCGGAATTTTCAGCCGATTTTGACTATATAAACACAAATGTAGCTTTTTTTCCCTCTAAAACGTGTTTCGGTATTTGTGTTCTGTGACTTATCATTCTTTCAGAGATTTTCAAATTTTCAAAAATCCATTTTTTGACAATTTTCATATCAACTTTCAGAATTTTTTGGGAAATGATTTCAAACTTGAAATATGCATAGATTGGTCCATTACCTACAATAATTACATAGAACATTTTCGATTTTTTTGAGTTCTGTGCTCAGCGTTGTCCAATTTCCAAACCCATT
>JABUQX010090060.1:0-7500 GCA_015478945.1 Trachelipus rathkii | reverse complement strand
CTACTTTTTAGGTGGCAGACAAACTGGAGTATCTCGGAGGTCAGGCGAAGATACCACTATCCATGGAACCGGAATCAACAGGAGAACCTCTACTTGAAGACTGCCCAACGGGTCCTTGGTAACCCTGAGGAGGTTTCCTAAGCCTCTTGGTAAGCTTCGAGAGAGGGAGAGAAGTAGGGCCAGTCGAAGATCTTGTAGTCCAACTTCTTGTAGAGACGAGGTGGTCCGACTTCTTGTAGAGCTTCTTTTCCTTCCTGGCTTCGTAGGTCGGATCATATATTTCAGCTTATTGTTTTATATTAGCGAGTTATCTCTTTAATAGTAGCTAAGTGGTATGACTTATCTCTTTTTAAGGCTAATAAGACAAAAGCAGAAACAAAAGTTTACATCATGAAATACAAAATTACATGATTAGTCAAACAAATATTATTAATATTTTCTTGACAATTTATAATTAGCAACTTAAAACAACTTAAAATTGAACAATTTTTTCTCACTCTAAATTTAATGAGATTTTTTGTTATTTAGTATTAACACTTTTATTTGTAAATACGCAAATAATATATCATTTTCATTTAAAAAAAAACTGCATTTTCGAGACAAATGAAGCACACCCTTCCCCGAGGAGTTTCAAGTTACTACTGCAACCGAGTATATTGAAAAAGTCGGCAAAATTTTCCTAAAATATTCCTCCGCCGAGTAAAGTAAAACCTACAATGAAAGAAGTTATGGTTAAAGACTGAGCAAGCGTAATGATTAAAGTCGTGTAAAATTTTCCTCCACACCGTGAAGAAGATCTACAAGAGTTGGTTACTATTTTTTGAAATCATAACTTCAAAATACAATTTCCTTATGATTTTAAATTACTTTTTATATTTACTTTCATTTATAATAAGTTAAAATTAAAAATTTACTTTAGATCAAAAGGTCAATAGCTATACTTTGTCCTATATATATATATATATATATATATATTTATTGAGTGAGGAGAGCAGAGATATATATATATATATATTATTATTATTATTATTATTATTATTATTATTATTATTATTATTATTATTATTATTATTATTATTATTATTATTATTATTATTATTATTATTATTATTATTAATATTATATATATATATTATTATTATTATTATTATTATATATATATTATATATTATTATTATATATATATATATTATATTATTATTATTATTATTATTATTATATATTATTATTATTATGATATATATATATATATATACATAATTATATATATGAATGTTGTATATATTAAATAGATATATATATATTATTATTATTATTATTATTATTATTATTATTATTATTATTATTATTATTATTATTATATTATTATTATTATTATTATTATTATATTATTAATATTATTATTATTATTATTATTATTATTATATTATTATTATTATATATATATATATATATATATTATATATATATATATATAATTAAGGTTTTGGTAGTGAGTGAGGACAGCCAGCGGTGTGAAGTTATGTTAGATGGGGAGCAACTGGAACCAGTGTCTGAGTTAAAATATTTAGTATATATGTTGGATGACAAGGGAACGGATGATGCAGAGTGTAAAAGGAAAGTTGTGAATGAAAGGAAGGTGGCTGGTTCAATTAAATCCTTTGTGGATGAAAAGAAACTAACTAAGTCTTGAGTGCGCTATTGTTTTGCATGAGGGTAAGTAGTATTCCTACAGTTTGACCGGCTACAGCTTTTTCTCAAAAAGTATAAGAGATATTTGCTTTAAACTTGGAATATAATCTATGTATGGGATAAGTCGAACCGTGTAAATTTCAAGTCTGTAGGATGTATATAGAGGGGGGTCACCCCCGAGGGTGGACGCCGATATTGCGCTTACGCCTTTGTAGCGTGATGTGAGATCAACGATTAGTCTAAATAGCTTAGGTTCGAGCGTGATGACGTAATCTCGTCGCAGACGAGATTACGTCAGTGCGCGAGAGCGCGCGCGCACATACACATACACATACACATTATTATTATTATTATTACGTGTTTCCGAAGGAAACACTTCTGAGTTGTTTTTTTTAATCCCTTCTGCGTGTCCTTCAGCTTCGGTTCAACCTCTGCACCGCACCGCACCGTACCGCCCCGCACTGTACTGCACAGCTCCGCCTCTGATATGAAGGAATAGAGCTATCGCTATCAAACTTGGTATTTGATTATTGTGTGTGATAAACTGATTCCTGGCGAGTTTTGGTGACCGTAGGTCACCCCTAAGGGAATGTTGCCCCCTTAGCGTCAAGGTCAAATTCGTCCTGAAAACCATGTTAGGCTTAACGTATCGGGCTAAAATTTGGATGTGAGGTATACGACGCAATCACCTGAGTACGAGCGTACCGCTTCGCTTCCCCATAATGGGGGACGCTGCCCCCTCTAAATTAAAATAATCTTAGAAGATTGAAACTCAAAGAAAGGCTGGAGGCTCTCGGAGTCGGAGACGGATGAGTTGATTCGTTTAGGAAAACAGGACCCACCGAGGGGGGTCCCAGTTTGAAAAGAAGAAGAAATGCAATGGAATGTAAAACAGAGGGGAGGAAGAAGAAGAAGAACAGGAAAAGAAGAAAGGAAGAAGGAGGAAAGGAGGAAGGAAGAAGAAGAATGAGGAGTCTGAGGAGTAGGCACAGACATCGGTGTAGGAGCCGATGCAGTGTCTAGTTAGTAAACATCCATATAACAACAATGTTGGGGGTCTTTATATAGGTTATTGGATCTGTAGATTTCGAAAAATGGTTTCAGAACCATCAAGAAAATAAAAATAAAAAAAATAAATAATAAAATTTCTTATTCTTTTGTTTATAACGTAAAAATTTACGTTTTTACATACCCTAAATCACTAAATCAGTAAATCAAACCATCCACCCCCCCCTATTCTGCCATCCTTCTGTCTGTCCTTGATTTATTGAACTATTGATTCAAGTCACATTTCGTGTATCATTTTGGATAAACATAACATAAAATCAAGTTCTTTATACAAAGATCAAACAATATATGCTGACGTAACAAACGTTTTCACATTAATAAAGCTTACTTAGCATCATCTGAACTAAGAAAATAACGTACAACGACAAACTTAACACATCTTAAACAGGAATAAACGGTCAACATTAACAAAGTTTCACACCTAACAACAGTAAAGTAACTAACATAGCATCCAAAAACGTAACTTATTCACACTTGGTCAAGCATATCTCTAACATAACAATGTTAATTTACACTAACATGGTAATATTTTACTAAAAATTTACTATAACCTTGTGTAATTATCATATAGACCGATGAAAGTATGCTAACGTAACAAAAGCCTCACTGACAGTCAACATAACATATTACCAGAACTAAGAATATAATATACAACGACAAACCTGGCACATCCTAAGCAAGAATAAACTGCTACCATTAACAAAGATCCACACTCCTTAACACCAGCAAAGCACCAACAAGACTCTCACAAAACATAATCCATTCATATGGTCAAACTGCTATCTCCAGTGATGACACAGTTAATTTTACATTAACATAGTAATATTAACAAAAAATTAAAAAGAAATTGACATATATTTTTCATAATACCTAATAGGTGAGGGTAAACAAAGTAAAGTTGTTAGATGACAATGACTTACCTGTTGCTGATAGCAGAAAAGTGGTGCACATCGGTATTGCAAGACCTGCTACACACCTTTGATAAGTAAAATTTTCAGATGTTATTGATTATTCATACGCGAGGTATGTTAGGTTTGCCTTGTACATTATATTCTTTAGTTGCGTTATGATACGTTATTTTCCTAAACAGAACAACAGCTTTGAAAGCACAGCCTACAGCATCTTTCTCTAGATGTTGTTCTGTTTAGAGAAAGGTGCTGTAGGCTGTGCTTTCAAAGCTGTTGTTCTGTTTAGGAAAACAACAGCTTTGAAAGCACCGCCTACAGCATCTTTCTCTAGATGAACTTTACTAATGTAACGATGTTTGAAACTTAAGATTTTGAGCTCGAAATGCATCGCTTTACAGTCATTACCTCTTCGTTTAGCTTTTATCATGAACACGGTAGCGCTACTACTTTGGAATTTGATAAAGGTTGCCTTTGGTCACCGGACTGAAATGATCCTTCCAAGCGTCTCGTCATCTCTTTCACCACAATATTGTCTAATATATCCCTGTAACTGATGTTTACATAGTATTTCCGATCAGGTGACTGATCATCGCCAAAAGTGAAATTGATTCCAACCCTCATAATGAATCCTATCATAGTCTAAATCTTGTAATATAGCATCAATGACTTCATTAACAAACCAAAATGTTTTCACATTAATAAAGCTAACATAGCATCATATGAACTAGGAAAATAATGTACAACGACAAACCTAACACAACTTACGCCCTAATAAACTGTTAACATTAACAAAGTTCCACACTTAACACCAGTAAAGTAACTAACTTTACATACAAAACGTAACCTAATCTTACTTTTTCAAGCATAACTCTAACATATTAACGTTAATCTTACATTGACACAGTAACATTTATCAAAAAAAAAAAATGTGTCATAACCATACCTAACCATCATAATACCTAACGAGTAAATACGAATAAAGTAAATTAACATTATCTCTTTTTAGACTCCTTCCCCCTTTCAGAAAATAACAACTCTAAACATGAAAAATGATTTTATGCTTTAACCATTTGCATAAAGTGATGCAATACTTATTATATTTGACCCTCTGGCAGGAATACAAGCAATGTAGCAGTCGCCATTCGGTTTACGATTAAATATAAATGACACATCGGAATAACGAAACACCTCGTGAAGATATCAACAACAAGCGTAGAGATGCGGGGAGATGTCATCGTATCAACACTGCGAAAAACTATCCTACTGAAGAAAATAGTGTATAAACATCCCTTAAATGTAATGAGATTCTTTCATTCAACCAATCAGAAGAAAGTAAACAAGAATACGACGTACGAATGAACCATATCAGTTCAAAAAGGGTATATATTCTCGTTCGACAACAACAACAACAACAACAATAAGATAGTACAAAGATAAGTTCTTTAGATACTAACCAACGAATATATGCTAACGTAACATTGTTTTTCACATTAATAAAGCTAACATAGCATTACCAGAACTAAGAAAATAATGTACAACGACGAATCTAACACAACTTAAGCACGAATAAACTGTTAACATTAACAAAGTTCCACACTTAACACCTGTAAAGTAACTGACATTGCATACAAAACGTAACCTATTCATACTTTTACCAAACATATCTCTAACATATTAACGTTAATTTTACATTGACACAGTAATATTTAACAAGAATTTATCATAACCTTGTTTAATTATCATACAGAGCAGCGAAAGTATGCTAACGTAACAAAGTTTTCACATTAATAAAGCTAACATAACATAACCTGAACTAAGAATATGATGTACAACGACAAACATAACACACCTTACGTACGAATAAACCACTAACATTAACAAACTTCTGCACTTAACAGCAGTAAAGTACCTAACACATCGTACAAACGTAATCTATTCACACTTTTGCAAGCATATCTCTAACATATCAATGTTAATTTTACATTAACATCGTAATACTTAACAAAAGTTTAGCATAAACCTGTCTAATCATCATACTGACAAAGCAAATATAATGCTAACGTAACAAATGTTTTACATCAACTTCGTAATATTTAACAAAAAATTCATCATAACCTCGTCTAAATATCATAATCCCCAGCGAATAATTGCAAACATAACAAAGTTTTAACCAAACATAACAAAAAAAAATAAAATTTTTTTATCCTGACATAACATAAAAATAAGTTCTTTGAATAAAATCACAGTAAAGCGTAATAGCTTACTGATTTTAAAGCAGTAAATGTAAATCAGTAAATCAAACCACCCATCCCTGCAGCCACCTACCCATCCCACCTGCCTGTGATCTATTGAGCTATTGATTCAAGTCATATTTCGAGTATCATTTTTGGATAAATATAACATAAAAATAAGTTCTTTATATACTGACCTACGAATATATGCTTAACCAACAAAGTTTTAGCATCAATAAAGCTAACATATCATAACCGCAACTAAGAATATAATGTACAAATGCAAACCTAACATACATCGCGTATGAAATTAATCAGCTAACATCCTGAAAATTCCCTACTTAGCAAAGGTAAAGTAGCTAACAGGTCATACACAATTTGGAGTGTCTTACCCTTTTTCACGCACATCAGCAACAGGTAAAGGCGTATTATCTAACAAAATCCCTTAACAAAGTGACCAATCTATCAAAGACACCAACATCTTGAACTATGAATGGACACTATCTTCATCAAAGTGTCACTCGTTTCGAGTATAACATCATTTGACCTATGAATAATCGTAGACATTAGCAAAATTCTAGGGCAAACCTAACATTACGCAACAAAAACTTAACCTAGGCTCACGTTTCTAACACATCATCATCAGTTAACACAGTAATATCTTACAAAAACTCATCATTTCTCTAACAAATCAGTGTTATTTTCACATTGTCATAGTAATATTTAACATAACGTACCTAACTTACGAATAAACAGTTTTCATTAACCAAGAGTATCTAAAGCAACACATTACCTTCCAAGAGAAAGCGTAGGCTGCGCCCCTTGAAAGGGTGTGAATCCTGCGAGGGGGGATCACCCCGAAGGGGTGTAAGCGGGCTTTACCCCTCCTGCTTACAACCCGCGGTTAAAACTTTGTTATGCTTGCAATTATTCGCTGGGGATTATGATTTTTAGACTAGGTTATGATGAATTTTTTGTTAAATATTACGAAGTTGATGTAAAACATTTGTTACGTTAGCATTATATTCTTTGTCAGTATGATGATTAGACAGGTTTACGCTTAACTTTTGTTAAGTATTACGATGTTAATGTAAAATTAACATTGATATGTTAGAGATATGCTTGCTAAAGTGTGAATAGATTACGTTTGTACGATGTGTTAGGTACTTTACTGCTGTTAAGTGAGGAAGTTTGTTAATGCAGTGGTTTATTCGTAATGTAAGGTGTGCTAGGGTTTGTCGTTAAATAATATATTCTTAGTTCGTAGTTATGTTATTGTTTTATTAATGTGAAAACTTTGTTACGTTAGCATACTTTCGCTGCTCTTGTATGATAATTAAACAAGGTTATGATAAATTCTTGTTAAATATTACTGTGTCAATGTAAAATTAACGTTAATATGTTAGAGATATGTTTGGTAAAAGTATGAATTGGTTACGTTTTGTGGCGTACGTCGTTACTTTTACAGGTGTTAAGTGTGGAACTTTTTTGTTAATGTTAACAGTTTATTCGTGCTTAATGAAGGGCGCACGAAAAGCAAAGCGCTCTAATGATAAATGAAAACGGTTAAACACCCAAATCTGAACTGAACGAAGCATACC
>JABUQX010090059.1:32500-35000 GCA_015478945.1 Trachelipus rathkii | reverse complement strand
GGCTACCAACAATGAATTTCAGTGGTAACGGACATGATTCAAAAGTTCGAAGTATTTTTAAATAATTTTAAAAAATCACATTTTTAAATATTGTTTTAAAATGAAATATCTCAAAAGTACGACACTTACAGAAACACCAATTATATTTGGAATCAGCGTATAAAGCTTATTATAAAAATGAAAAAACAAAAAAAACAAAAAAAAAACATTTTTTTCATAAATTAAATATCTCAAAAAGTACGACACTTACAGAAAAACCAATTACATATTTGGAATCAGCGTATAAAGCTTATTACAAATATGTAAAAAAAATAAAAAATAAATAAATAAATAAAAAAAAATTTTTTTTAGGGGGCTCGAGCCGACGGGGGACAGAGGGACGTTTCCATACCGTAGAGGGGCGGAGGAATTGCGACACTAAACCACCAAAAGAGCGAGTTCCGGAGACCACTCCCGGAGGAAATAATTTCCCTGTCGTTTCCCCGGAGAACCGAGAGACCCGACTCCTGCTTATCTTTTTTGCGGTTTACCCTTAGGTATTCCTTTAGTTAAAAAAAAAAAAAAAATTTTTAAAGTTACGGATCCGTAAACGTAACTGGTCCTATATATTTTTTTAATCATGTCCGTTACCACTGAAATTCATTGTTGGTATCATATAGTAGCAATATATTAAAAAAAAAAACAAAAAAAAATTCAAAACTGACCATTGTGTAAAACAGAAAAGGTCATATATATATATATATATATATATATATATATATATATATAATATATATATATATATATATATATATATATATATATATATATATATATATATATATATATATATATATATATATATATATATATAAATAAATGAATACATATGTATATAGATATATATATATCTATCGATATATATATATAAATATATATTTATAAAAACAAAAATATATATATATATATATATATATATATATATATATATATATATATATATATATATATATATATATATATATATATAAATATTAATTCAATATGTTGAAGTATGTGATGGACGTTAAATCAGTGAGGGAGTTGGGAATGGGAACATCATTATATTGTTTTATATAAGATTAAGTTAGTTCATTCATGGATGGAGAGGAAGGAGATTAGGATGAAAGCTGAGGAGAATTAAGATTGGAAAGTTAAGTGAACAAGATTATAAGAAAAAGTATGTGAGAGCACCTTCAAATAAATCAGTTGTGTGAACAACATGAAACTCAAAAAATCTATATACGAAAATGAAGAAAGGTTCGTTAGTAGTGCAAGAAAAGAATGCGGAAGTGATAAAGTAGGAAGTAAGAATTTTAAAAGTGTGTAGTGGAATGAAGAGGTTTGCAAATATATAAAAGTAAAAAAAAAGGCTTGGATGAATGCGCTAAAAGACAATAATGGCGGTCTCCAAAGAAAGGTGTATAGAAATATATATATATTAGGAGGAAGAAAAGGAAGATTAAAAGTTGCATACCAGGAGAAAATCGTATCGGAACAGTTTGGAAGGAGGATGAATGGGGAATTACAAGGAAATAGGAAGCTCTTCTGAAAGAAAATACGAAAGGTTAAGAAAATGAGTAAGTGGAATCTTCATCGAATAATGAAAAGGGATGGTACTTTCGTGACTGATGAAATGGATAAATTGAAAGTAATGAAGATGTGATTGTGAATGTTTAAATAGGTTTGATAGTGGAAGAAGAAATAGTTAATTTGGGGATGAGGTAATTAGCGGGGAAGAGGTAATAGGTAGAATGATCAGGTTGAAGAATGCAAACCGCAGGTATAGATAGAATTATAGGTGAAATAATCAAGAATGGAATCGAGAATGTGGTTGACTGGATATAGGAAACCACTTTCGTTAAAATTTCAACAAATACATTGTTCTAAATTAACAGTACCTAAGGAAATTCTGTATATGAAATTACCTTTTATGAGGAGAATGAGTTGTGAAATTGAATGCAGAATTAAAGGAATATTAAAATCAAATTACCTCCAGCTTAACTTCAAATTAACTTTTTCAAATGAAAATAAAATTGGAAAATTCTTTTCAAAGTTAAAGATAAACTTCCTTTACCTTTATTTTCAAAAGTGATATACAAATAAAAGTGCGGTGACTGTAATGCCACCTTCATAGGAAAGGCTACTCGTAGTCTTTTAATTCGCATTGCTGAACATAAAGGCATCTTCCTATAGAACTTTGGAACATTTGCACCATCCCCAATATTCTGCGATCACTTCTCAATCTCTTCAGAAAAATTATTCTATACAGGGTTCAAATTTCCATATTTTGGACTTTGAAAGAGAACCTGACATCCATTCTTTAGAATCTTTATATATTTAGGCACGACGCTCCAAAGCTGAATGGAAATTTACATACTGAAAATATTTTAATACTCATGTAGAGTTTTTTCGCTTAGTGGTACTTTTTCCTATATATTGGACAAATTTAAGTATGTGTGAGTGTGAGTATAGTAATAAC
>JABUQX010090059.1:5000-30000 GCA_015478945.1 Trachelipus rathkii | reverse complement strand
ACCCGTATATATAGTATAACATCATAGTATATAGTATATATATGTTATATATATTTAGCTATGGATAGTATAAAGTAAAATATACTGATATAATATATATATAAACTTATCTACTATAATATTTACGTATAGTCATATATATATGCGGTTATCTACTACTATAATTGGACTAAATAAATATTACATACGTTGGATAGATATTGAACTAATATTATATATATATTATATATAGTAGGCTATATATAGCTATATATGAATTATATATATACATATTCAGTATATATTATGTATAGTATATAGTGTAGTAGAATAATTTGGTAGAGAGAGAAAGAGAGAGACGAGAGGGAAGAGAGAGAGAGGAGAGGAGAAAAAAGCAGAGAGAGAGCAGAGAGACGAAGGAGAGAGAAAAGAAGCAGGAAAGTAATATAGACGAAAATACACCGCCTGTACTCATATGTGAACTCCACATTGCACCCAGATGTGAAAGCTGCATTGAGTGGAACCATCCCCTAGGTCTCACAAACACCTGTAGTGGAGGCCTAACTCTATGCCCACACCAGGGGTTACTCCGAAGTATTATAAGAAGGCAAATTGGAGTGGCGTGAACGAAAATAAAGGTCACCACCAAGGACACCTACAGACTCTTTAGTAGACGAAGTATGTTGGACTGCTAGAGAAAAACAGAAGTATGTGATCCTTCCTAATTAAGCTCGAGAAAAAGATATCGACCTGAGAGAGAGAGAGGAGAGGAGGAGGGACTGAGAGAGGTGATAGAGGGAGAGATGAGATGCACAAGAGATTAAGGGAGAGAGAAAGAGAAAAGAGAGAGAGAGAAAGTAGCGCTTCTTTAAATTTAAAGATTAGTGTTACAGTATAATATATTGACATATTCAGAACATATTGTAAAGTTTGAGGTTTCTACATACTTTCAACAGAGATGTATTTTGTGCTGAAGGATTATTTCCTAGATAGAAAGATGAAGTGTGAACATGAGTTTAGTGAGTCATTGAGAAACAATCCGCCTTGGACTACCAAAGTGCTGATAATGTATAATTTGAAGAGACGACATGATCCAGGAGGTTAGTTGGTCCAACTGATCCTGGCGGTTCTAGGGCATGGTAATTTGGTATTGGAAGAGTCGTCTCTCAAAATGAGAGGAGTAATGAAGGGTAGAGTGGTAGGCGTAGGTGTGGTTAGGAGGTGAAGAAGCCATAAATAGATAGGCTTTTAAAGAAAGTAGAAAAGGAGTTAGAGATAGACAGAACCTTGAGGAACAACTACCATGCAATTTATATTCAGTTATTACTTATAAGGAGGGGTATACTGAGAAATGCTAACTTTCAGGCTGTAAGTTCATGGAGCAGACGAGAAACTTCTATGTTTATTATCCTGGATGTGTGGTGTGTTTGTATTTTTTTGTAAGCCTTTTCTTTTATTTGTAAGTCTTATGTTCTTTGTTGTCTGATTCTTCTAGTCTAAAGCAGGAAAAGACCCCCTCCTCACTCTGCATACCTACAGAAATCGTTTTCTGCAACTTCGGTGCGGGCAAATTGGTCGCATTGTGTGCGAGCACTTGCCTTACTTCAATTGACTTCACACTTGATGAATGACGTTAGTCATGGTTCATGAAAGTCAATGAAGTACAACCGCAATGCGACCAATTTGCGGCACCGAAGTGCCTAGAACGTTTTCTTTAGGATGGCGGGGGGAGGGGGGTCTTTCCTGCTGAAGACTAGAAGAGACAGAACAGGATACACAGGAAGGACACACAGGTTACAAAGATAAGATGGTGATCGAAGAAATCCAGAGGAGGAAAGAGTTTCACAGAATAAGGAGAAAGATTAGAGAATAGTAGGAAAAGGTCTAGAACTTTGGGTTCATCTCCAAGACGATCGGAGATAAGAGTAGGGAGCTGCACCAACTGCTCAAGGTCATCCAGGATAGAGAAATAGTAGGCAAATTCGCCAACTTTATCATTTCGGAGAATGTAGATGGAAGAACGCGATTGGTGGTGTTGAACGTTGCAGACAACCTCTTTTGGCTGAAAATTGAGGATGTGAAACGTAGTAGGAGGAAACAGATTAGAGTTTGTTTCAGTACGCTCAAACACTGAGTTTTGGTAAAGTATAAGATATGACGTTTAGAGCAGAGACTATTTTGGGCTTCTCCGAAGTTAATCGTGAGGTTGTCATTTTTGTTTTATTTTTCTTGGAAAGGAAATTCTTGTCTGTAATGTTTTTTAATGATGTTTGATAAGTGTAAGATGAATTTGGATATATATAATATATAATACTATTATATAGTATAATATATATATATATATATGTATATATATATCATTAGTAATATATATATATATTATACATATATATATATATTATATATATATTATAATATATAACTATTATATATATATAGTTTGTGCACCTGAACCCCTACCCATGAATTTGGGGGTTCAGTTACCTACCACGAGTAGAGTTTTTGGTCAGGGGAATTGTCCTTACATGTTTTTTCCAACCAAGTAGATTAAAGTGCAAAAATTATCAAAGTTTGATAGCAAACCCTGTCTTGGTCTCAGCTCATGTTGGAGAATTCTAAGCCGACGTATGACGTTTTCTAATCCAAGTGAGCGAAGTCTTTCATTTATGCTAGAAGCAATGAAAGAGAGAGAAGTAGAGGAGAGAGAGAGAGAGAGAGTAGAGATCGAGAGACGAGTAGGAGAGAGAGGATTCATTTTTTGTGAGTGTTATAATATGATTGTTAGTGTGTTGGTGTGTGGCTTGTGTTTTGGATGATGTGAGGTTATGGAAATCTAGTATTATGTATTTACTATGGGCCTTGTAAACTGTAGATCTAAATATTGTGCAGAAAAATCTCTACCTGAACTGGCAATATTTTGTTGTCTCCGTTTAGATAGCCGGTATTGAGATTGCGAACTCATTGCGTTTCTCACGAGATTAACTTAAGATCCAAGTAAGACTGCTCTTTTCTATCCACTGAGCGGCCGGTGACTCTATATATAATATAGTAATTATATATAGATATTATATATAGTATATTATATAGTATATATAGTAGTAGTATCTATATATATATATATATATATAGTATATATTATATATATAGTATATATATTATATATATATATATATATAGTTGATATATATATATAGTAGTAAAGTATATATATATATATAATAATAGTTATATAATAATATATATATTATATAGTATATACTGATATATATTAGTATATATATCCTATATGATTAATTATATATAATATATTATATATATATAGCGATGAGATTACTCCCCATAAGGCATATGGAATGTTGGGGTGCATCCCGTGAAGCTCTAATGTTCAACCGTTCTCCCCTCTTGCGTTCACATCTACATTCTCCTTATACTCTAATAGGCTCTCCATTATCATTCACACTAAAACACACAATTGACAGACAACACATTCTTTTTATATACCCCTATGTGTGGAAGAAATAATTTCTACAATGTATCTTCTGCGTGCAGTAGGAGGCGATTAAAAAAACAGTAGTAGTTGAGTGTGTTCCTACTACCTACTACTAGGAATGTTATACATGCCTCGGATCTTTTCGTGATCTCTATAAGCGACCTTTTACATTTCAGGAAAACTGTTTGTGAAACGTCTGTGTATTGGAATGTTTGAGGAATAAATGGCGGCGTGAGAGGGGTTATGAATGTATTTAGAATAGGTAAATTTGATTTACTTGTTGTGACTGAAACATAGCTGAAAGAAAGCAGTGAAGACGATTGGTGCGGAGTGAAATGTATTTGTGTTGGAGTGGAGAAGAATGAGAGGGAGAGAGAAGGAGTTACGTTCTGATGAGTGCTTTGTGGCACAAAATTATGGTGGATTTTGTTTTTATGAGTAAAAGAATACTAATGGTTAAATTTAAGTTTGGGAAGGTCAAGGTATGTGTTGTTGAGGTTTACTGTCCATCTGAGGATAATGTAGAGGAAAATGGGAATTTCTGGAATAATTTAAACGATTTTTTGGATTGGATGAGTAGGGGCTTCAAATTGATTGTGTTGGGTGACTTGAATGGTTGGATAGGTGATCGCAAAAAGAGATGGTTTAACAGGTGCCTTTGTGATTTCAGGAGAAAATGAGAATTGTAGGAAGGTGATTGATTTTGGGAGGAGAGAGGTATGTGTGTAACTGTAGGGTGGGATGGTTTAAACCATTTGGTTTAAACCATTGGTTTGAAACCATGGTTTAAAACCCACATAAAAAAACCAATGGTTTAAACCATAAAAAATATATTTATTAATGGTTTTCTTTAGCATGTTGATGGGGTTTTCTCAATTTTCACCACTTTCCAAAAACTTTCCTATAATGATCACATTATTTCCAAAGCTCTAAAACTTGCTATCCAAAAATTCTACAATCCCACACTCCACATACTAAAACCTACAATTCTTACCTGCCCATTCCTCAATTTCCACTAAAAACATCTTAAAAATATTCTACACCCAAAATCTTCATTTTTAGCCACTTCCACACTGCAACCCTCAAATAGAGAAACTAAAACCGCCACCACTTGTCTCTCTAGGATATTTAATCAATGTGTTTATAAAATTCCCTGCTTACATTGCAACTCCATACATAGGAGACAACAAATGATTGTCTCCAGACGTCCTATACAACAAAACAATGACCTAGATTAAATGACAATCTAAACTCCGCCCTCTAATTTCATGCGCTCCCACTGCTCAACATATCCATTGACATCCGATTCCATGACTCCCCATGACAAACACGTTCAAAACTTGTACAAAAACGTAAACTGACTTGAATCTTTGTTGTATTAACAATTATTCTATTAACTTCAACAGACAAACAGGTGAAATAACGCAATAGATCCCATACAAAACTAATTATGACTCCCGCAACTATTTTAAAGTGATAAAATCTCGGCATCTTAATATGAAATTTTGTATTTATATTTATTTTTATTAATTAATTTTTTCTTTAAGTCTATAACATAATATGTAACCTGAAAGAGGTTCTTTTGTAAAGAACGAAATTTGTGCTTAACTCTATTTATTAAAATTAATTGTTATATTATTTTTTTCAAGATCTACTTAACATTTATTTAAGGCCTTACTTACCTCTAAATATTTACAAACGTTCAAAGTTTTTATTATCTCTCTCTTCTCTCTCTCTCTCATCTCTCTCTCCTCTCTCTCCTCTCTCTATATATATATATTATATATATATATTATATTATATATATATAATTAAATTATGATTATATAGTATATATAATATAGTATATTATAGATATATATATGAAGTATATATAGTGTATATATATTATATATATATATTATATATTTACAGATCACTCACTCACTCACGGGTCTGGGTCCCTTTTCAAGGAGGGGGCAGCGAATAAAATACATGATGAAAACCCACTCTAAGCCTAATCGCAAGATGCTTTATAGGGTGCGCCATGAGCGTGCGGTTTTAAAAGAGATTCTAATATTAAATACCGTTGGCAAAAATCAGAGATGCAAGAGTTCCACAGAACAAGTGGCTGGAAAGAAGGCCACAACGAACGAAGTCTGGGATTTTCAATGCACGCAAAATTCATTCGAGAACATGGCACCCCTTTATAACGAGACGACGCAATATAGGGTGGATATGTGAGCGGCCTCAACTCCTCCCGAGCATCTACCGTTGTAGTACCTATAGAAAAAAGATAGTGCCCGAATGCCACATCGCAGAGATAGAGGGGTCAAGAGAGGTTTTTAAGGTATGACAGTTTATTAGTCTCTTAGCTTTTAGACTTCAACTCATTATCCAATAGAAGGGATGGAGCGCGCGAGCCCCCCTAGATGTGAGATACAGTACTCCCAGCAAGGGGCGAATAAGCCCTTATATAACTGAAGTAGTTTTCGAAAGAAAAAAAAAATGCCCGCAACCTGGAACAGAAAGATGCCCAGGCTTTCTTTGAGCCACCATTACGGCACCATTGTGCATATTGAGGTAAGGACAATGTTTTTTGTTTATGTTCAACCAAATGTTTATGTGTTCAAACAGGTTGAACGTTTAGAACCGTCGAAAAAAGAATGAGGATAAGAGCTTAGGGGTGTTTTGATAGGGATGATGTAAAGAAGCTTGGTTTTCATAAAGAGTTGATTTGCACAAGGTTGCGGCGGCCCCACCGGGACAACTGCACCATCAAGGTGGCAAAATAATGAATTGGATATCTGAAGACGAGAGCAACTCTAGTATGCAACAGAGGGAGGCATATTTGAACGTAGTGGGAAGAATGGAGAGTGTGAGTCGTCGGCATATAGAGTGACAAGAGTTTAGAAGTACAGCTGAGGAACTCGTTGATGAAAAAGGAAGAATCAAAGTTGGAGATAACATTTTCAATTTCGAGGAGCACCACGATTAACAGGAAAGGAGGAAGAAGTGTTCCATCAACGAGTGCTGATATGGAGCGGTCAGAAAGAAAACTTGACTCAAGAGGTACAGCAAAGAGAAGGAAGGAAACCCAAAAGGAAGGGAGCTTAAGAGAGTAGCGACGCATGCCATAACTCGTATCAATAAGTCTTTGATATGTCGAGCGCTGGGCGCATCACTCCAGCACAAACTCCCTAATAGTCCTCTAAGGCAGAAGAGCATAAATCAGTTAGATCAGGATAGTATGTCACCAGTTGACGTCGAACGCGAAAGCCTAGCTGATGATCTGAAAGAAGGGGATGATCTTCCATTGCAGAAAAATTGAAGTTAAAAAGAGTTTTCAAAGATTTTAGATAGAATACCAGTGAGAGGTATAGGACGATAGTTAGAATGTATCAGAGCCGCTACCGCTTTTTTCGGGATTGGCTAGACATATCCGCGCTTCCAGCACTGAGGATTAATATTACTAGTATTAACGGCGATGAGAGCTAAATTTGAGTATATTGAAAATCCACATCCTCCACCACTCTCAAACACGTGGAGTAATTTCAACATTCATTACATTCTCCACTTTATACATTAAAATTCTGGCAACCCGATCATGGTGCGTAATTCACGGAAGATGGCATAGGATGAACCTGAGAGAGAAGAAGCAGGCAGGAGGTGATGCCGGAATCGTCCAATGTAGAATTAGATGAAAATAGGAGCCGAAGAGATTTAGCGCTTTTCATAGGAGAGTTAGCTACGCACTGTCAGAGCGAAATAAAGCGGAGAAAGGCAGATTTCCAAAAGTTATTACGAGAGTGTTTTTGCGCAAGAGACCCAGAGAATTTTTTTAATCAGTAGGACGCCACAGTGAGTGTTGTGCGTCACTTCTCCTTTTGGTGAGAGCGCGCTTTTAGCCTCGTCGAATAATTAGCCCTGCAAACGATTCCCAAAGCAGATATGGACATTAGTTAGATGATAGGAGAAATGAGAGTTGTTCCATTGCCCAGTAATTAAGGCTATAGTTGTCTCCTCATCCTCGAATGGAGGCGAAACATCTCTCACAAACCATGGATTTTGTGGAGAAAGAAGATTTAGTTCAAGTGATTACGAATGAACCTCTCAACTCTCGTGAATTACGATCCCCTCCTTTCAAGCATTGATGCGAAGCTTTCCTCGAGAAAAAGCAAGATTCACTCCAAGTACAGTTTTGCAAAGAAAGTCGACGCAACCTCCCAATTGGCCCGATTTAATGCCAGAAAGTACGTTTACGGTGCATGGTGGACGCTGCCCTGGAGGAAAAAGTTTTCACATAATTAAGATGTACAAGATGTGGCAGCAGTTTTACCTGATAGGAGTGGAAAAATTGGTGTATTTATATCGAGAAGGATTTAGTGGTGAAACATAAAGCGTGTTCAAGAATTGTAGGCGATCTGGTATGATGTTATTGGTTCTATATATATATATATAATATATATATATATAATAGTATATATATATTATCTATATATATATCGTATAGTATATATATATTAGTAATATTATATCATTATATGATATATATATCATATATATATATAGTATCATATTATATAAGTAGTAATTATATATATATATTATTTATATATATATTAATTATAGTTAGGATGCAGACAATAAATCTATCTTTTTTGTTAATGTTGAGACTGTTAACTATTTTCCCATTTAGAGTTGTATTTTGTTTTTATTTGACATCTTATTTGCATTTTTGTCTACAGCGAAATTCTCTTCATTTGCATAAATCTTTATTAAGATTTTGTCCGTATCAGCAGAAATAAAATAAACCACTTTGCATCTCTCTGACAAAGCTTTGTGGAATTTTTTGTTTTATGTTGATTGATATACATATGTTAGATCAGATACAAGGTTGTGGTACTATTATATAAGTATTATAAAAAACGGTATATATATATATATCATAGTATATATAATTAATTAGTATATATATATATATATAATTACTTACTTATAATATAGATATATAATACATATATAGCGTGTGTGTGTGTGTATGCGTGTGTGTGGGTATTAAACATTTTTATTCGTTTTTTTGCTAGGTTGCAACTTGCAAAGTTTCGAGTTTAAGTCTGCTCTCGTTATATATAAGTGCTACTTTTGTGTGATTATGTTGTTTTTACTATAATATTATGCTAATGAAATGTAATTTTAAAAATATTTAAAATATTGTACGATTATATAAAAGAAAATAATAAATAATATAATGCCTTAATTAACTGATTGTCAAATATTTTTTTATGTGTCCAGTTGAGGTGTAGTTTTATGGGAGTGTATCGAATTTTGGAGCAATCCGCGTTATGAATTCAGAGGGTTAGGTTTGGGGTTTTTGAAGCTTTCATATGATACTTATGGTTCTGCCTGGGTACAGTGCAGATGATACTTTATTTTGTGTGGGTTTTGCAAATTTTTTGCAGGCTGTGGTAAAGGTGACTGACTGATTGCTGAAGTCGTTGTGGGAGAGTTTGTGTAGCTTGTTTTGATTTTCCATATTCTGTTTTATATAATATATATATATATATATATGATACTATATATTATATGCGTATATAGTATATATATTATATATAGTATATATATATAATATAATAGTATTATATATTATATATAATATATAATAATATATATTATGTATCCAATATATATCCTGTGATTGTATATAAGATGTGTCTTTGAAAGTTTAAATAATAAAAAAAAATCAGTTTTATTTTGTTTAAAGCTTTTATTTTTATAATTTATATATATATGATATGATATATCTTATATATATTAGTATATAATATATATAATATATATTAATATATAAATATATTATATATTATATATATATATATATATAATATTTATTATTATATATTAATATATGATATATAGTATATATATATTATATTTACTTTCAAATTATGTACATTTTAATTTTCTCTAAGCTATTATTATTTAATAAGTATCGAGAATCGCAATCGGCCCTATCTTTAAAGTAGGACTTGCCCAACTCTGTATATATATATATATATATAGTACTATATATATATTATATAGGTATATAATATACTATATATATTATATATATTAGCGTCATGGAGTATATAAGTACTATTATAATAGTAATTATCTGATTATATGATTATACTATATATATATCATATTAATATATATATCTATAGTTATATTAGTATTATATATATATATATATTATATATTATTGGAGTTGTATCACGGTAGTGTAAGCGTTGGTTTCGCATTTTAGGGTTCTTTGTTCGCAGCATGTGCGTTAACTTTTTATAAGCGTGTCAGAATTCATTATTATATTATTTAGAAGGAAAGGAAAGACGACAACAAAAAATATACTTGGTCTGAAACCTACTCTTTCCAACTGACGATCCAAGTCCTAGGAAACTAGATTTGGCCTAGCACCATTATTTAAGTCACCGCATCACAGCGCACTTGGTGCGTCGGACGGACCTATAGAGAACGATTCTTCGTTTCGTCTCAGCCGTCTATGTTGCGCGATCTAATTTCCTTTCTAGCGTGCTCTATTTCATCTCTTAATTATTTATTCGGTTGATCTATTTTCGTGTTCGCTTTGAAGTTCTCACCTTTAAGCGAACAAATTAAAAGTAAATTTGCTCGCAAGACCGCTCACATACTGACCACTCTGTGCAAAATTTTCGCACTTTCGGGAGTATGTTTCTGAAATCTCAATCATCGTGTTGGATTGATTGCGCTTATTGAACTTCACTTGGTTTAGCCTTGAATTTTATACAGCAGTATATATATATATATATATATATATTATATAGATGTCAAAATTATATTATATACTTTTAGAATTTTAATAAAGAAGTCTCGAAATTTTTTTTACTCTGTTATTTATTTAATTAAAATATTATTTGACGATTATTTATCCGACTTAATAATGTTGTTCTTTAAAATATATATGTTGTAATTCTCTGATATGGATTTCTCTCAGCTTGAAATAATTCAGTATGTAAATATATATTAAAACTATATTAATTTTTACTAAATTTTCAAAATTCAAAATTTTAAATTTTGGTAAATACTTTTGGGATATTTAAATCAAGTTTTAGGCAGTGAATTTCTCATAAAATTGAGTATATATGACCAAAAAGCTAAATTATTTTCAGTAATCATAAATTGAATTCTCTCTCTGGTACTTGAATTAAGTACTTTAGGATACTATTATTTTTATTTTTCTATGCACGTAAACTAAATTATCACCAACGAAAATACTTTAATTTCTAGTGTTGTGTCTGGTGCTTAGCTCTTCATTGTGATGTAGATAATTAGTCTACTTTATTTCTCATTCATATCATTAGCATGGAAAAAAGCGAATTTTATATTTTTACAGCCTTTCAATTTCTCAGCTTTTATTAAATATATTCGAGTCTGTGACTCGAGTTTTCTCACAACAACATCTCGACGACACTCACATCATCTTATCACATCCTTTTAAATCAGCACAACAATATCATCCAATTATAAATATTATATATGGTTTTATATATAATATATATATTACATAAATTAATTATTTATATATATAATTAGTTTATTTATGAAATAACAAAATTTAAAAACTTATAACAATAATTTTAATGAATTATCATTTATATAAAATTATTACGCTTTTTGTGGGCTTATAATATTTTATATCCATTATACGGTTAATTTTAGATATATATAAGAACTCTTTAAACTTATAGTTAACGATATTTTTTCCTAAATTTTATATATATCTGTCATTTATGAATATATTATTATTAGTTAGTTTAAATTTCATTTAAAATTTTTAAATATAGTTTTTAACGGTATTTTCAGCATCATGAAGAAGAATAAAAGGCATGTGTAGGCTTGAAGTGTGAGAATGCATTCCTCAAAATAATTGCAGAATAAAGCGAATTTATTTAATAGATTGTATAGGTGCTTAAATATTTAGACGTTTTTTTTATTTATTGAAAAATTTCAGTGTTATCTATATTATTTATAATATGTATGACTGATTAAATTTAATATCAGTCATTAACACAGATTGTAAATAAATACCTGTTTATTAGTGAGCAAAAAATTTTTGTCATTATATTTTTCTTACGCTTTTTTCTTTTTAAATATTTCACATTAAGCAACGTGAAAGATAGTCATTAAAATATGCATGTTCAAATTTAAGAAGTGAACTACATATTTGAATAATTTACTATTATTAAGAAAACTCAATTGGTTTTTATTACTATATAGTCATAGTATAATTTTTAAATGCAAATAATTTATAGAATGAAATTGTAGAATTCAATTTGAAAAATATAATCTGTTTCATAAAAATGTAATTTCTAAAAACAGAAAAGCGTGAATATTAATATTAATAGTTTTAAATTTATTTGGCGCCTATTAAAATTGATATTGATAAACATATTTTATTCAACGATTTCCCTAAATATTTTGTTTTAATATATATATTTACCAAATTAATTTCATTAGTTATTGTAGAATAGAAACCTGTTTTTAATTAATAAATATATTTATAAACTTTGTTGCTATTAATACGCTTTATTATCTTATAAAATATTATTTCACTACATTACAAATATTTATATAAGTAACTCTATAAAGTGAGAGGATTTACGATTTTTCTTTAATTTTATTACATCAGGAAAATAATAATTTTTTAAGTGATAAATACTATAAAATATTACCACCATTCATAACTAGGTATATTTTATCAGCAATTATAAAAAATAATGTGTTTATATATTGTTTGAGAAATATGATTGATTATTCTATTAAAAGAAATGAAAAGTTTGAATTATTATTAATTAAATAGTTATCTTGATTTTCTTTTCAATTGAAAGTCTATTTTAAGATGGTGGAAATTTAATACAATTATATTATGTTTATATTATATTATACCATAAATATTTTCGTGTAAATTTTCAAACTTAATAAGTACGTTTTTTGTTAGGACTAATTTAATGATGCTAAAATATTTTACACACTTTGTATGAATCAGTTCTTATAAATTAATTTAATACATTTTTTAAATTAAAGTGACATTTTTAAGTATAAATTTATAAGCTACGATTCATTGTCGCTAAAAATTACAACATTTGAAAAATATTTTGGGTAAATTCAATACAATATGTAGAGTTTTTAACTGAGTTAATTAGTCTATATAGGGGAGTGAACAATATATATATATGAAGTATTTTATTTGAAATAGTAACAAAAGAACAAGTGTCTTTTTCATAAGAAGCAATAATGATCACTCATCTCAATATTTACATGGTTTATTGTTTGCTCTCAATTTTTAACTAATTTAAAGCACACACGTTAATTTTATTAAATTGAATTATTAGACGTGTACTTAAAATTGAAACGTATTCCCCTTTGCCAATGCAAAATATATTCTTTTATGTATTTTTAAAATTTTGTCTTTTATCTACCAAATATTATATTATTTTACTAAGTATAATATTTAAGATACTTTTTATAATATGTAATATTAAAATATTATTAACTGCACACAAAAATTGCACTTATTTTTTCTTATTATATAAATATGCACACATTCAACACACATCATTCAAGAATGAGATACTCTCTCACTGGCGATTCTTGTCCATAAAGGATCCTATTCCATCCTCCTCTATAGATCCAACTTCTTGCCCTTAGACTTGACCCTTGAGTTATTCTTTCGTACTACTCTGAGTTAAATATGTTTTTAATAGTATAAATGAAATATGTGTTAAAGGTAGGTTATATTCTTTTGGCGTGTATATTTTGATTGTATTATCATTCCTTTTAGCTGCGCGATTTGTTTAGGGCAGGAAGTTAAAGGTGAATATATAATATTAATATATGATATTATTTAAGTATATCTGTGTGGATAGATATTCATATGTACAATAAATATTATTATCTAAAATACGAATACAAGAGCAGAAAAACGAATTTATTAATAGTATTATTATGAGTTGAGTCTTATACCTGCACGATTTATTTTAAATATAGAAATATTCAATATTTGTTTTTATATTTACCATAATATATATATACTTAATTAGTTATGTGAGGATTTCGTATGTTTTAATATAAAAAATTTAACTTTCACTTAAAATTTATCGTACTTTTATCTCATTAAATTTAATTCACATTATATACGAATATAGGGTAACTCTAAAAGTTACTATATTTTCCTTAAAATTTCAACATTATAGTAGTATATATATTGATAAATACTTAAAATAATTTTTTAAGGTTATTTTCAGCATTTGAAAAATATTAAAATATAATATATATATATTAATGTATCTGTTTCATGTAAAATGCTAATTTCACATATAAAGCCACATGAAAAAAGCGAATTTGTTTAAATAAGATTTAATAGGTGTTCATTAAATTGGTACGTTTTTATTATAATTAGTGAAAATTTTATCTAAATAATTGTATTATTTATTAATATTATATACCAAATAAAATATATTTATATTTCTACCTATTAATTTATTAGGTTTGGGGTAGTTATGTATAAAAATAATAAATAATTATACACGTTTATTTTAAATTAAAAATAATTTAACTTCTAATAATAATATTACTCTGTCCTCTTTTTCTTTTAATCAGAGATTTTTTCTAATCATTCATATACAGAGTGATATATATATTTACTAGAATCTCAATATTGAGTAAACGAGCTTTTATTTCTCTTATACGCTCAGATGAAGAATATTATACAACATTATTAGAATATAATTTGGTAAAATATTTTACTTAAAATTGAGTTATTTAACGGACGGTATTTTCAGCATTGTAAAAAATAATGTGTTTTTGCATTAAAATTGCAATTTCAAAAAGCTGAAAATAGTGAATTTGATTAATAGTTTTTGATTATTACTTATAAATTTGATCAGTATTTTTAATATGAAAATTAACTATTATAAAAAATATTTTGTTTTATATTTTTAAAAAATATAAATCTAATATATTATAGTTTCTTAAAATCAACCTGTTTAATAAAAAATTTAACTCTTAAATTATTTAAGTTTTTCTATTAATAATTATTATTAAACAATTACAAAATTATTTAGTTAACTTTATATTATATGAAAGTACGTAATTTTTCCAAGATAATTATTTCTAATCATTATTGAATACATATATTATATTGTGATATAGTTTAATCTATAAATATTAAGTTTAACTATATAGTGATTATATTTTTCATAAGTTTTCAACATTTAAAAAATAATGTGTTCAATGAAATGCTATAAATTTTCAAAAGTCTGTCAAAAGTGAAATTTATTAAAACATGTAGATTGGGGTGGGGGTAGAGCACGGTTTATTTTAATGATAAATTCACTATTTGTTTTTTATATAACAAATTATTCATTTATAAATTTTGAAAACCTGTTTATATAAATAAAAATATTAACTTATAAATATTTTCAGGCTTATTTTTTCTATTAATAATTCTCTATGCTAGCTCGATTACAAATACCTATGGAAGACTTTTTTAGTAATTAGGTACAGACATGACCTGCTTAAAATATCTTCCCACTTTGGTAAAAATTAAATTTTTTATATATATATAATTCTTTAAAATATTTGAGTTATTTTACATAGTTCAAGTTATATTTGGATTTTGAGCATTTGAAAAAATAATGTGTTTTACTGAAATGCAATTTCATATATAAAACTCAGGAAAATAGTAAGATTTAATTTAACATGTTTTAAATATGATTAATTCAATTTATTCCATTTAATTAGATAAATTATTATATCAATATATACAAATTATATATTATATTAATATATTATATATGAAAAATATCACAATTAGATTTCGAAAAATAAACCTGTTTATTTATTGATAAAAAAGATTTATCTTCTTGTTCATTGCTTTATTTTTATTTCTATATCCTTTTATTCACTCATATATCAAAATTTATAGTAACTCTTATATAAAGTACGATTTTTTATCACTAAATTTCAACCATTTGAAAATTATATTGTGATTATAAAACCTATTAAATAATTATTTGAAGAGTTTTTAAACTAGGTATTTCTCATAGCATTATTTATGAAAAATAATTAATATGTGATTAGTTTTCATTGATTAAATGCAATTATTTCTAAAAAGCAAGAAAAGCGAAATTTATATTAATAGTTTTAGGATCTCTATAAAATTTAATGTCTGTTTAATGTTGCTGGTAGATTATTTGATTTATTTAATATGACAGATGAGTTCAGTGTTTTAGAACAGATTAGTTAGTCATAAGTTGAAAACCTTATTTATAATAATAAAAAATTTACACTTTTACTCAATCCACTGACTTTTATCTTAAATTATCACATTACGATTATATATACTCTTTAAAAACCAAAAAGATTCCATATATAAATTTTACAATCATTATGAAATTAATATTAATTTTAAGGTATAAATCATTTAATATGAGTAGTATTTTAACGGTATATTTTTCAGCATTTTGAAAAATAATGTGTTTCATTGGAAAGCAATTTCAAAACGCATAATTTTCTATTTCTCTTTTTTGCTTTTTATTTTTCTTCGTTTCTCAAAAATTATGATAAATTGACGTTTTTTAATGAAAATATTCAATATTTATATTATTTTTATATTATATCACCAGATCAATGTCGCTTTCCTATTGTTGGAGATATATATCTTGGATGATTTAAAAATAATGTAAAAAAAAATAATAAAATTCCATGAAATATATTATCAGACAAAGTATAAATAACATATTTACAGGACTGACAATAGTGTGCAAAAAATCAAGTTAGCTAATTTAATCAGTGTATCGAGTATATTATATTCCTATACACTAGCTTCAATATTTCAATACATCTATGAAAATTTAATTTTTAACTTTATTTGTAATGTTATTTAAAATTGGAGTTAATATCTATACTTTTAAACGATATTATATATAATAATCAAGAGTGTCTCATTAATAATATATGCGAAAACAAATTATATAAGGTGCTTATATGTGGAATATTCTATAATATATTACTAAAAAAAACTGCTTGATATGCTAATGTGAACATTTCGGTAAGAGGAAAGTTATACGTTAATATTAGTTATATATATATAATGTGTCTTAAATTGACGTTTGTAATGAAATTTTATTTCAATATATTGTTTTTTAATATAATATCTACACTTTATTTTCATGGTATATATATATATAATAGAGGTAGTGAAATACTCTATGTTATTAATAAATAAAATTTTTAATAACATTTTATCAAATTACTCATTTATTTCTTTAAATTTTAAAGTAAACTGAATTTAAAACTCTTTTAAAAGCTAGATTTTTCCATAAATTTCAACATTTATTGAATATATTAATTTTAGGTAAATTATTTATAAAATTATGAGTTTATTTATAACTCACTAGGTATTTATTGAGCATTATATCAATAAAAATAAATTCACTGTATGATTATTATATACATAGATAATATACAATATATATATATATATATTGAAATAGCAATTTTTTCATGAAACACAGTAGTGGATTTATTATAATTTATATTTAATATATGTGAGTTGTCTATTTAAATTGACGTTTTTATTTAATTAGATTAATTTCAATTATTTGTTATAAATATTTATATACTCACAAATTAAATATTTCAGAATTAGTTGTGGAGAGAAGAGAAACACGGATGATTGTGAAGAGATAGACTATCACTCATATATAATTACTTCTTATATAATTTATCTTTCTTTATATATCTGTTTCGACCTGATGTTACACAATGAGTTTAGAAGCGTTCTTAACGAAAGAGTTATCGACACTTTTCCATAATTTTTCGTTCAACATGATATCGGTACTTTCTTCAGGCAAGGTATGACGTGACACTTCTTAATGACTTTGAGATGTTTTACCGCGTTATATTATATTTTATTTATTTCAAGATATGCGTTTATGATACAATCTCTGAGTACTTTCAAAACACCCTACATGCATACACATATCTCTTAAAAAAGCAAAAGAGTAAGCGAAGAATTATAATAATATATTCGCGAATTTTAAAAGTGTTTTGTAAACCATAGAAGACTTTATAACTTTTTCTGATAAGGAAGTATTGCATAAATGACTCATAGGCCGTCTGGGATATCCAAATTATTTTCAATAAAAAGAAAAATATTCATAAATTTACAATATTTTTAATACAAAATATTGTTATAATTTATCTAACTACCATTTTAAAATTCATAAAAAAGACGTTCAAAAATAGAATAACTTTTCTGAAAGAAATATGCATCAGCTCTCTTTATTCCCTTTAAATTCTCCTAACACACTTACATAAATTTTATTAAGAACTCTGTCACAAAGCCTACGATTTTTTCCAAATTTCCCACACTCTCTCTCACTCCACTCTTGTGGTGAAGATTCTTATTAAATGTAGATTTTTATTTACCAGTATTTCCATGATATTGACAAGTTATGGTTGCTTTAAAGGAAAAAATTGACAGTGTCTAGCAAACAGAAAAGAAATAATGTTTTTATGGAAATAAACCGGCCCTCAAACCTGAAAAATTAATAATTTTTTAAAGAAATTTTGTTTGCATTCTGTGTTATTTTTTTATTATTTATATAATATATATATATTCCAAATATTTTGACCAGGTTATTGAATATTTTAATAACCGTTTATATACAATATTGCTCTTTTCTAAAAGTTTATACTTTTTCTCATTAAATTTTATAACCTTTCCATATTTAGAATAATTCTTTAGCTCTTCTCTACTGAAGACTCACTCCCGTCCCTTTAATAATTAGTTATGAGTAATAAAAAAATAATGAAAGAATAGTATATATATAAGTTTTTATTATACATGTATATTTTCAGATACTATTTTGAAAAAATTAATGTTGTTTCAATTGTAAATGCAATTATTTGCTTAATTATAACTGATAAGGGAATTAACCAAATGAGATTCGAAATTGAAATTGAAAAAAATATTTATTTCAAATTTATTTAATATTTTTGTTATATATATTTATAAGTGCAAAAAAGGAAGCATTGGATCTCTTCAATTATCTTTTTGAGAAGAAAAGTTCTTTATTATGAATAATAAATAATTAGAAATTTAAATCTTATCTTAAATTTACGCTTATATCTTAAATTTCTACATATTACATAAATTAAGAACATTTATAGATAGTGATTAGCTTTCTACTAAATTTTCTGCGATACATTTGAATAAATATTATTGGTTATATTTTCTTAAAATTTGAGTTTTATATAAGGTATTTTCTAGAGCATTTGAAAAATATAAATTGATGTTTCAATTATATAAATTAGTCACCCTTTATTTTGAGAGCTATGTGATTAATTTGGAATAATTTATCTATAATTGAATTTATTTTTCTTAATATTGACTGTTTTATTTGATATTTATATTAAGTATTTTGTACACTTTATTATTGTTCTAAATTTTTTTTATTACCTGAGAATATCATTAGTTGTGAAAAACCTATTTTATGAGATGTATCAACTAATTTCAATCCCTTATTTCTTCGTCATTTCACTATATAGAGATTTTAATACATTACAAAATTGTATTAGTCTTAAAGTTGCAATTTGTTTTAAATTTCAACGATTTGTATTGGCTATATTATTTATAATTAGATAGTTTTGGATTAATCTCTCATTATATTATATTTGTGAGTTAATGTTTTTTTAACTGATTATTTTCAGCAGTTTGAAAAAATAATGTAAATATTTCAGATTGATATTTTTTCTTAAATAATATAAAAATTTTAAAAGAAAAATTCATATATTAATTAGTTAGGTGTATCTTAAATGAACGTTTTATTAATCTAATAATTTCAATTATTCATGAAGTTTATAAAATTCTACCTTAAAAATCATATTTAAACTGCACTAACATTATATTGTGTTTTTAATATAAATAAAAATTTAACTTCTAAAATTATAATTGATGCTATTCCCATTAAAATTTTGTTGTATCTATTGACAAAAATAGAAGACTTTTGTGTTAAACACCATATATTTTCATTAAATTTTCAATTTAACTATTTTTAAAATTAGTTTTTTATACTTATATAATAACTTTGAAATTGAGTTTAATATTTAGACACGAAAGATATTTATATTGTAAATTAAAACATTTTTAAATAAGATAAATAATTGGTAGTTATTCCATTGAAAATCAAAGTCCACAATTCTTCATTTTAAGAAAATTAGTAATTAAAATTGTATTAGAGATGTCTAAAAATAATTGAATGATACGTTATGTTACCAATATAATATAAAAAATTTGACTGTTTTAGTAAATAATATGTTACCAATATACAGATATAACAAAATTTGACTGTTTTGAGTAAACCAAGAAAGATCTGTAGGTTACTTATATAAAAAAGATCTGTAGGCTTACTTATATAATCTGCTTTGATCCTCTCTGTTTGCTTAATATTTTACACATAATATAAACTAAATTATATAATAATAGAATCTCTTATAAATAAAAATTGAATCTTAAAAGTGACACCTTAGAGATGTTTCCTCAGATCAATTGTATCTTTAAACCTCCATCAAAAGAAAAAATTCAATTTAAATCAATGGAAATGATTCGGTTATATACCTTCTTAGAGGACATTATTTTGCTTGATGGAGGCAGCTTAGTTCGTCTATTAGGTCGGAAGAAGGTTTGACCCCAGGGGACTCCTTCGTCTTGATAAGATGGAAATATCTTGGTAGCTTCGGGCTCACAACTCGGGACCTTAAGAAGAAAAGAGAATTAATCTCCTTTCAAAATTCAACAAAATTAAACAATCATAAAATTTACTTTAAATCCAATTAATCATAAATGTCAATTATAGTGTTAATCAATATCTCAAACAACAACTTAATAATCATTAAAAATCACCCTTTGATAAGGGACAAGGATTCGTTGTCCCGTCGTCTTTTTCTAAATTTCCCTCTTTGCTGGTTTTTCTTTCTCTTCTTATTTTTCGTCTTTCTTTCTCAATTCTTTTCACTTTCTGATGTTTTTCTTCCTTCTCTTTAGATTTTAATGTACAATTTACCTGGCTGTAAGGATGGGAAGAACAAGACAATGTAATTTCCATCTCAATATATATATATATATATAATTATATACTATATATTATAGTAATATATATATATATTATATATATAATAGAATCTTGTATTATATAATAATATATAATATATATATATGCATATATATATATTAAGTAATATATATATATTATAGAGAACTACATTCAATTATTGAATTCTAAAAGTTTTGTTTCTCATAATTTTTCACCCAAAAAGGTAAGAAGTATCGGCCAATGTAATCTGACCCCAATAGTAACCAATACCAATACCGCAGGAAAAATTTTTCTGATAACTCGGGCTGATACCTGAGATACTATTGTACAATCCCTAATCTATATATAATATATATTATATTGTACTATATATATATATACTATATATATATATACACACTACACTATAGTATATATTAATAATATATATATAAGTATATATATATATTATATATACAAGGTTTATATAATCAAGAAAACAGAAATATTTGAGACGTGTGCTTGTCAACAAACTACAGTCTAATTTTTTCCGGAGCACTAACAACATCAAGCCTAAAGGAAGAAGCGCATGCTTAAACCGATATCTAACATTTTCTAGAGAAAATACCATTAAGCAAACATAACAAAATTTTTATTTGATAAAAGTGAATAAGAAAAACTTGTTTGGCAATAAAGGCTTCACAGAAATCATATATTATTTAATTTATTTAATCTTAACATTTAACTTTATAATATATATATATATATATATATATATATATATATATATTATACTAATATATACTATATATATATAATATATATAAATATATAATATATATATATATACTATATATATTGAGCTATATATTATATAATATATAATATATATATATATATACTTATATATATTATATATATTATAAATATAATATATATAATATATATACTATATATATTATATATAATATATATATATATATCTATATATAATATTATATTATATAGATAGCTATATATATAATATATATATATATATATAATATATATATACATTTTATAATATATATAATATTATATATATAATAATATATTATATATACTATATATATATATATATATAATATATATACCTATATATATATATATTAGCCTATATATATATATATTATATTAGAATTAATTATATTATATATATAATATATATATAATATATATATATATATATATATATATTAATAAGTGTAGAAGTTGGTTATTATCATATATATATATATACTATAATAGTATATATATATATTATATAATTAAGGCTATGGGGCCATAATCATAAATGGGACAATAAATTAATCTTGAAAGTATTAAGACTTAAGAAAAACAAATTAAATATTTGGAATCAAGCGTATAAGCTTATTATGAGTGGTGTCGTGATATATAAGGTATGTTATTAGTGTAGAGTGAGACTTTATAGTCTAAACGAGATAAATCACTGGGATAAGTATGACCGCATAGGAGTATCTGAGGATCTGGTCTTTTCTCAGGGCCTCTAGGGTGGAGTTCAAGTGAGGGGCGTCGTGTCCCACTCATTGGGGCTCTGCTTTGAGCCCCGAATAGAATCTGCAAGTTGCTACTATGGTGAAAGTAGTCTGATATTCAATAGGGAGGGGAGGGTCTAGCCGATGGGTGACAGAGGGCCCCGTCGTCTCACTGAGAGACCCTGATCCGGATATCTATCGGTCTATTCTAGGGTATTCGTTAGGATGTTTTAAATCATAAAAAAAATTTACGCTATATTAATAAGCTTTATACGCTGATTCCCAAATATGAGTAAGTGTTTTTTTCTGTTAGTGATCGATCTTTTAGTTGGTCTATATTTAGTGTGTTCTTTAGACAGTTCTAGTAAGTATGAGATAATTATCGTGAGTGAATTTGCTGTCTAGTCAGATCTCAATGAATGATTTTTATGATATGGTGTAATTGTCATGACGTAAACTAACATAGCTCGTTAGAGACAGTGTATATACACGTATTATTTATGTTATTTAGTAATGTATTTAATAGTATTGGTCAGGTTATGGTAAAGTTATTGGTGATTGTGTTGCTAGGCGAATGCTCATTTATAGGTCAGAGTAGCGACGTAGGTCGTGACGGATACGTGATGAGTTGCTAGTAAGTGCCGATGTGTCATGACGTTGATCGTGGGCAGTATTGGTCGAGTATTTGTACTTAAGAGTATAATGCTTTATATGTTATGGTATTGTATATATTTTTGTATATACACGGTATTACTAGTAGGCGAGTAATTATATATAGTATTAGGTTTAAGTCATTACTCGTTACCGATTGCTAAGTTGATGCTCTCACATACTACTTTTTATAAACAATAGAGTATTTACGAGTGTTGTTTTCATATTTTTTTTTTTTTTACGTTTCAAATTTTTTTTTTTTTTTTTTGTGCTCTCGAAGGGCAATTAAAAATTTATATATGGAATGGTTTGGCACACTGTTCTATACTTTAACATAAGGCCTAAAGATATAAATAAACAACCGATTATTGGAAAAAAATATCGATATTTTGTCAGAATCTGTTAAACTCAACTATTACCATTATTATTAATTATTTTGTAAAATTTAGCTTTTTTATCTTTCATTTTAAATGGATAATATTTTCAAGGTTGAAATTTAGGTATATAGCAAAATCCTTCACATTATAGCTAATGGAAATTGTGCAAAATTTTTCCCTAAAAAATTACTTTACTGGATCATTTGTATTTGATGTTAGGCATAATAAATGATCTATATCCATTGTTTTTATTGCATTGTTTTTAGTCTTATGGATCGAAATTTTAAGAAAAAAAACAATTTTGGTGGGTTTCAAAATCCTAGTTCAGGTAGGGGGGGAATATTTTTTAAACATTAACTTTTTATATTAATATGTACAGTATTTATAGGACTTTTGATTATATATTTAAATTCCTTATGCTTTCCTGATTCCAACCATATATAACATGTTATATTTTAAACATATCTTGAGGAAGATAAATGCATTATTTTAAATGGGGGTTTTTGTCCCCCCAAAACTTTACCCCTATAACTCAAAAACTATTAGTCGTAGAAGCCTAAGATTTGCACCTGTGGGTTTTGGCTATAAGATAACCCCAAACACCAAAAATCATCAAAATCTGAGATGTAGTGGTTAATTTTTTTTTTTTTTTTTGTTTTTTTTTTTTTTTTTTGGTCAATTATCCCTTTTTTTTCACATTGTAGGGGGAAAAAAATTTTTTTTTCCCATTAGGTCCCCTCCCCCCCCCAATTTTTTTTTTTAGTAATGCAGGGTGGAAAGTCAGGGAACGTCAGGGAAAGTCAGGGAAAAAAATTGGTCGGGGAAGGTCAGGGAAACGCTTTAAGATATGCTGAAAGTCAGGGAAATTCAAAAAAAGTCAGAGAAATTTTAAAATTTCTAAACATATGAAGAATGATCCATGGACCAAGTTGAATATTTTGTATATATTTTTTTTCTTTACTGTATAATTGTGGAATGAGAGATGCATTTGATAAGTGAATGAAAAGGATGGGCGAGAAACGACATTCCATAAATCTACTTCTATCCTGTTTCTTTCAATTTTTAGTATACTATTACCTACTATTCTTCCTATTCTGTCCCGTAGAGGTGTTCCAAGTCATCTTTTCGTGAAGTGATCTAAGTATATGGATGTGTTTTAGACTGTAGTACTTATGACTTAATCTTTTTTCTTTTAGGAATTACTTTTTGATTGTTTTTTTTTTTTTTTTTTGAAGTTTGACAAAGTGATTTTTTATTTTTGTGCAGTTGAAGGTATTTATTATTTATTTAATTATAATGACTTTTAAAACAAAAAAAAACTAACTTTAATGACCCAGTGGTTGACGTCAACTGAATCCACAGTTTGGTTGGTGGTTGGGTAAAGGACCTGATAGTTCCAGCATACTGTAAAGTAATGTTAAAAAGAATTTGAATGCTATCTAACATGGACGCCAATCGAGTTCACATTCAAAAGAGGGACCGCACTCAAATTTGAACAAATTAATCAACTCAGCAAGGACTACAATCATTGAAAAACTTTTTTCGTTAAACATGTTCTAATACAATATTAGTGAAATGTGTGTCACTGAAATTATGCATTCATCAGAGAGTGTAGATCATACTCAGACTGTTGTTAATGACCTGAGTGTCTATTAAATAACCAACCAAAACAGTTTAATCATCATTTCATCTTTTGCATGTAAAGATTTACCAAAGATCTGATACTATGGGGCAATTGAAGGTGGTGGACATAAATGTCGTTTAAACTCCGTGTGCAGATATGGGAAACATTTAAATTAATGTTCCAGATAGTGCGGTAACTTCAAATTT
>JABUQX010090058.1:22500-35284 GCA_015478945.1 Trachelipus rathkii | reverse complement strand
CAATATGCATTGCGATTCATATTATCATATAAGTTTTAACAGATTATCTTTTCTCTTTTTTCTTTTTCTTTTTGTAGGTCTCATCATATGAGACCTGAAGTAGAAATGAAACGACTGTGTGGAAGGGAAGACGAACCCAACACAGCCTCCACATTTCCTCAGACCCAGTATTTTTGAGGTAAAACGATGAACACGCGCACCATACGGAGAAGTCAAGCGGAATTGAGGTTTGAGATCTCAGTTCGGTACCGTTGGACGTGTTCAAAAGTATTGTAAGGTCAGAAGCGTCTTAAGTCAGACTATATACTAAAGTCATAAGGTGAGATTTTATCTATCCAACGGATTATCAGTAGGTATCTCATACCAATATATTGAAGAAACGTCAGAGTGAGCTTGATATTCTATAACTTTCCTTTATTTGAGAGGAAGAACAATATACTGTAGTTGTTATTTCTGGGTGCCAAACCCTAATAAAATTTAATTTCAAGAAAACCTTCACTTTCTATTATTGTATAGAAACCTATAATCCTAATACTGATGAGACAATTTAATAAGATCCTAATAAAGCTTAGTTTTGTAAAATTGCATGCGATTTTATACTAGCCAACAACCCGGCTAATACCCAGAATTCATTCCTTATTATATATATAGTATATATATATATAGTCGCTATACTTACCTCCGTTTAAAAGGATTGATATGTAGCGCTAAGAACAAAACAAAAAGACATGAATAGATATCGAAAGAGATCTCGTATTGCCCAGAAAACCGCTATCTGTCGATGCCAATCCTCCCAGCAGATGCGTTCCCAAAAACCGATTGAGTTTAATATGGCTAAAAACCCGCTCCGAAATAATAAGAGGCGCTAAAACGTGAGGTTATGCGCGCCCAAGCTCTATAAAGTTTCAATCCCGACATCATCGTAGATTTGTTAATTTTTGTTAATTTTTTTCGTATCTTTTTTTTTGTTTATTAAGTGACTCAAGCACGACGGATGGGAGCATGATACCAGCTGAGGGGACTAAGCTGACCCTTCCGTCTACCCCCTGTCTGAAGCACGAAGATACCGTAGATTATCTGTAATCCATCGTGCGCGATTTTAAACATTCGAAGCCCTATCCTTTGTGACTTCAAAAAAAATAGAAGAAAAGTCTAGTTTTGTGAGAAACATTGCGTGTCGCGGCCCTCACTTCTAGTAGATCCCTCGATAATCGGAAATATGAAAACACTACGTATATAAGTTATCGTTTTATGTCTCGATCTGTAACCTATATCAGCTTAATTTACCTTTAAATGAAAGCACGGTTAGTTCTCATGAAAAAGTTGTATCAATGAGCAATGAACCAGGAAGGAAGAGGCCTTTATAAGGTATCTTAACAAGAAATATTTCCTTATAGAATTGAAAGTGAATGCTCGATGCTCTAAAGTGAAGCTAAAATTTTATTTTTTTGGATCCACATAGAAGTCGACAACTATGTAGTAATAAACGGAGTCCTGTGCACGGTTTGAACACTGAGTTTTGATAAGGGGAAAAGAATAATGGCAAAGTCTTGATGGAAAAGCCTTGAATAAAGGAGTTAGGAACTATGTATTACTGATATGGACAATAATCAAAAAAAGATGTAATATAAATACTTAATCACCACATGATTATATATAATATATGAGTGACAGTTAATTCATTAGAATATGAATAAATACTCAACTTACGTGCTATTAGGGCTAATAAGGATAATTTGTACACGCTATAAAAATAATTTCTCTCCACTTTCCCGCATCATTTTTATACTCCTATCTACTAGATTGTGTGGAAGTTCATCAGTGGTTATAGATATACACGTGAGAGATAAGATTTACCATAGGATATATTTACTTGTAATGGAATAGCATAAGTAGATAATCAGGGCAGTTGGATAATGTAAGCTATATGCATTACGGTATATAATTAGTTACTGTTGATACTTAGTTGTGTAGGGTGTTGCTTCACGGAACTATCACTTATACACAAGAGCAAGCATCTAAAAGGTGAGAACAATAATATACATGACTCTGCATGAGTAAGCCACCACATGATGAATCTTCCACACTCAGACCAGTTTGCCCATGTGATATTCACCAGTCCAATTTATAGAATCATTTAGAAATATTGTAACTGATTATACTTATATTTAAAAATTGCACTTTTTCAAATATAAAGGAAGTGAAATTAAAATGTATCTCGTTTTCATCTTAGTATCCATATATATATATATATATATATATATATATATATATATATATATATTATATAGTATTAACATAACATTTCACCCCTTATCAGGTTTGATTCTATACCATACATTACTCTAGTCAAAAATAGTAGCAATAATAAGATCATATGTTATCTGCTCTAAATCTTCGTATCAAGTTATTACCTCCACCCACCGAACAAACATTTAGCTTTAATTAATACGAAGATGGAAGAATTCTTAAATTCAAAAAAAATTTAATGTTTTTATGTAACAAATTATTATTCTTTCTAGGTATGATCCTCAGTGTTCTTTAATCAATAGTGAACTATTACATCAAGGATCTATGCAAAGTTTACGCTTATCATTTTGTATCAAGTACTCAGCTTACAAGATACAAGACTTTATGTATAGACAACTTCGCAGTTTTAATAAACTGAAGTAAATCTCTCCATCGATATAAGAATTTTAACCACATAACTATATTAAGTTTTAATAAGTCTTCTTTTTGGTAGTATTAAGTATTAATGTCTTCTTTCTATATTATTAGTATTGTTTTAATGAGTTTTCTTGTATTGATTAAGTTTTAATGATTACTCTATATTGTAGTATTAAGTATTAATTATCTTATTTCTTATATCTTTAAATATTAATTTTTAAAGAGTTTTCTTTTTTGAGCAGCACCACAAATTCTTCAAGGCTAGAATCAGTTAAGTGTAAGTAAAGGTGGAAATGAGTTACCTTCTGTTCTATGTATATGTAAGCTTTAATGAGTATTCTTTATTGTAGTATATAAATAGAATTTGAGAGATAGTGTTTATCTACATTTTCCTTTTAATTCTTTATTGTAGTATTAAATTTTAGTGCGTCTTCTTTTTTTTGTAGTATTGTGTTTTAATGAGCCTTTTTTCTTGCATAATTAAGTATTTATGAGCCTTCTTTCTTACAATATTAAGTTTTAATGACTCCATTTTGTTTTAATATTAAGCATTAACTATTTTTCTTTCATAATTGTTAATACAGAGAGTAATATTTAATATAATAACCAAAGTAAATATCATAGTTGAACCAAAGGTATGAATATGAAGTATTTTAAATAGGTGTCATTATAGCCCCCAGTGCCCCGTAAAGCAACGTTTGAGTCCTTCTTTATGTTTAGAAATACCTCTTCATTTATCTTAGCTGAGAAAAAACTCAGTTTAAAGTCTAGACTCCTATTGCTCTAGAAAATCCACCCTAGAGCCATATCTCCTCCATAAAAACCCTGCCATTCACTCCTGTTATGCACCTTTCTCTCGCCTCTGCCAAACTCAAAGTTTTCTCTTTCATCCAGTCTTTCCAATACCCTTTCTGTACTCCATCTCGAGCGTTAGTGTCATTTCTTGTTCTCCCATTCTTGCGGAGTTCTTAAATGGCCCATACATACTGAGCTTCTTTGTCTATCTCTCATCTTTTATTAGATACATTTGAGTGGCCTGCCTAACTCTGGCCGGGGGCGCGATCCCCTTTTCTAGTGCATGGCCCTATCTTCCCTCTTCAGCAGAGGCTTGCTCCCACGTACTCGAAGGAACCACTCTTCTACTAGGGGCGTCTGCTCCCCTCACTCCCTGTTGGAGATCTCCCTTCTACTGACAGGCAGAGGTTAAGTGAACCCCAAGAGATTATTGCGTCCGCAGGACCCCAATTACTGAACAAACTCCCTCTCAATGAGCAGATCAAAAGAGTCCACAAGTGGTATGGCTATCATGGTCTGCCATTTCGACATCCATAGAACCCAGCGCCACTAGAGTTCTAGGCATACGTACAAGCGCACAAGTGGCATAGGCCAGGGCACGCATGCAGGCGAAACTAAGTATAGGAGGGTAGAGCATAGCTAATAAATGAATGGGGCAAAAGGCCCGGCAAGGAAGGAAGGAGGCAGCCAGCCAAGTGAAGGAAGTGAAGGCCCAGCGCCAAGCTAACATGGAAGGAGCAAAGCCCCATACATGAGTGATTAAACGAAACGGGAGTAGGAAGAGAATAGGCACTACAGCACACGTGAGATAAAGAAAGGAAGGGAAAAGCCCCCATGAAGGGAAGGCCCCGCTAGAAGACCGAACGGAATCCAAGCATATCTAAGATGGCCGCACTAGGTAGAAGGGTACCACAAGATACAGTCGAACACAAGGACGATATTAAATTGGCACCACAGGCACAGCACATTGATGCCATTCACAACTTTACTCGTAACGGTACAAAAATCGTGACATCATTCGCCCCGCTCACCTTTTTCAGCAAATAATACGAGAACATATAATACCTAGAATATTTAAAAGTACGGAGACTTTTTTAGCGCGAGATGCAGCAGCACCATCTAAAACGTAACTTCACACAGAGACTTGTCCTCACTCGACAACCATAACCTAATACTATCTTATCTGAGGGAGTATACTTTCAAACCCCCCGCGCTTGTTAGTACAACATACTCTTAACAAGAAATCTCGTCTTACAGAGAGAGCCCCTAGCGTCAAACTCGCAATTCAAGATTCGCACACACAAAAACCAAATTCATCCTCATATAAATATGAAGGTTAAGAGAAGGCCGAAGAAGAAGAGAGGGAATGAACTGCCAAAGTAAGACACAAGAAACGTGCATAAGGGCCCGCTTCCAGTAGGTCTCCATCATTCTAAATATCACGAATAGTTGCGACAGGCTATGTCAACGCGAACGCCCACCATTCTAATGAACGTGTACAATGAGAAATAGCTCAATGCGCGAAATGTAATTGACAGAGATGTTGAAATAGCGCCAACGGCCGAGGACCAAAGAAAGAAGCATGGAGGGACCACCCATCGAGTCACCGTACTCAACCCAGGGAAAGCCCGATTAAAGGAGTAATTTAGAAAGCTATAGGCCATTAGCCGAGTTCGTTTCTAGAACGCTACTATGATTGAGTCACTTGGAATGAAGGTAAGGAACACAGCGCAAGGCTCACTAAGCCATAGGCGATCAAAGACCACATAGACAAAGTGTATGATTCCAGCCAATGGTACATGAGGAAGGCGGCTTACCACATGAAGGCAAGAACCATATCACTAAACAACCAGGATGCCATGAAGTGGCTCCCTATATTAATCCTTTATACTGCTTAGTAACATGAACACATAAATCCCTAAAAAAGAACAACAAAAGGATTAATTCTTTCACTCTCGCTCAATATAGGCCCCAATGAGTTTGAATATCGAAATTTCGACCATAGAATGCACAAACACAGGTACCTTATAACACTTCTAGGAACGGCACCTTGTTCTTCCCTAATCAGTTTCTTCAGTAGCGAGATATCGACGCACTCTATTGGAACCTGAGATAAAAGGAAGATTAAAAATATATCCTGAAGATCACAACTAAGAGCCAGTAAGACTACATGAAGGAATGAGCACAGCATATATTTATTGGATCAGTAAGTTGTACTGAGAAAGATTAAGGCTGTGTGGGAAGACAAATCACACTATTTCACTTCAAAAGGGAGATATCGGAGACAAAACCCCTCTCGCATAAATGAGCGTATTGGTTGATAAGCGAACTTAGTTGCAAAAATCAATCAATCGCACTATCAACAGGCCAAGGGATAAGTGTGAGCCGAACAATGATATGAAATAAGATAAAAGCTATATTATATATAGTATAATGGTAGGCAATAATGAAAGAATAAAAGCATACAGAGCTGTATAAGCCATGGATAGATGTTAAGGAAGGAAGGCATAACTAAGGAAAGAAGGAAGGGATACCATTTGGCTGAAGTGAGGAAGGAAGGTAGGTTAGGTTAGGTTAGGATTAGGTTAGGTAAATTTCATGGAATGAAGGGAAGGATAAAAAGAAGGACTAAGCATGGATGAAGGCGAATGAAAGGAAGTTATAGGGTAGGTTAGGTAAATGGTAAGCTAAGGATATTAAGTAATAAAGGGAGGAAGGATATAGTGCAGTCAAATGAGAAAGGAATGAAGAAGGAATGAAGGGAAGGAATTAAGGTAAGGAGAAGAGAATATGAAATGATGAGAGCTATAGGAAGCGGTGGCTCGGGAGTAGAGGAGAATAGGCATATTGAGCGGAGGAAGAGGAAGGAGAGAAGATCACTAGAAATGAAAGAAGAAGAAAGGGAGAGGATAGAAGGGGCAGGAGTATTGATTGGAAGGAGGAAGCGAAAGCAAGAAGTAAGGAAGATGAAATGTAGTTAAAAGGAAGGGGATGGAGAGGTTTTGAAGCGACAAGGAAGATTATAAGGGAAGGAAGACATGAGAAGTGAGAAGGGCAAGGAATGATATAGGGTAGTAAGTAGGTGTTAAGTTTAGGTTTACGTTTACGTGTAATATGTACGGTGATAAAGTGCAGGACAGTCCTCTCGTTTGATTATCAGAAACGGTAAACAACAATCAAGAAAGTATCAAGTGTCGCGTGAGTGTAGAATAGGTCAGACCAGAGCTGGAACAAAGCAACTCAGCAACACTCGACCAAGAGATCCAATAAGAAAATAATTAAAAAACTGATATATATGTTGGACATAAATGTTGGACATAGACTAAAAAAGAACAAGAGGATAAACGGAACTAGCAGAAACAACTGTCGAAAGGAGCAGGAATGTATAAACCAACATTAGAAGAAAAGTAGCTTGAATATTACAGGAGAATTGTGTAGGTCATTGTGATACACCATAGATTATAAAAACATACCCCCTATAGGGAAAGAATATATGACCGAAGAGATGACAATAAGATTTAAACCTAGAGAATCGAAGTCAAGCAGCGAACAGAGGCCTAGTTTAAGAGTAGACATCAATACCAACGTAACAGGCAACATCAAAAAAACAATTCACCCTTGTCTAGCCTCCCAATTAAATTATCATGTTTTAATTGATGGTCTATGCTGTGTGGCTCGTTAATGTTAGAGTTTTTTATGATGTTGTTTTGGTGTCATCACCATATGTATTAACATCCTCGAGAGTCAGATATAACCGAGAGCTGTTGAAACTTTCTCAAGTCATAACATCCGTGGAGACGAGAAATAACGAGGTTTATCGGATAGCAAGATTCTAATTAAGATGTTCGGAACACTAATGTTTCCATAATGGTTATATATCATTTTACGCGCCGGCGGACTAAATCTTCATACATCCAGACGTGTAGCTATTTCTTTGTATATGAAGAAAAGCTGGACCCGGCCCACCTTTTTTGATAAAATTCATATGTATGAGTATGACAGAGGAAAATATCAAAAGACGTATGTTAATGCAGAAATTGATTTTATCATGTCAATGAGGACCGTATAAGACTCAAAAAAATAAAATATGAAAAGGTTTAAATAAATAAAAGAGAGAAAATGGACCAAAATAAGTACCATTGATGCCTCCATCATAATTTCCCAAAAATTGTATGATATTATAGTTAGGTATATAATTAGAATTTATGCTCGGTTAGATCAGAACGTTAAACGAAAAGCTATGGGTTAGTGTGCCTATCAGGTCTAAACCCAATGAATCAGATGGGAGAGAGTGAGAGTAGTTTTGGCTGAGGAGAGTATCGACTGAGGCTGGAGGAGACCGAGAAGAAGAAGAAGAGAGAGGAGAGATGGATGAGAGAGTCGAGAGAGAGCAAAAGGGAAATGTGGCATGGAAGAGGAGAGTGAAATGAGAGTTTGGCGTTAATAGTAAAAAGGAGGATGAAAGGCTTGGAGACATTCTTTGATCGACTGTAGAAATGCAATATTGCGTAATTTTCTTACTACTTTGTTTCTAATTATTTATTCAATTACCTCGACAAGGTTGTAATACGTGCATCTCGTTGACCCACTACATAATGAGTATTGAGGACGGAAAAACTGAAGTTAGGAATTATGTTGGATTTACTTAACTTACTTTAATACTACTTATATAAGCTATATTAATATCACTACTACGTATTACTATACTATACTATACTTACTATACTATACTTACTTAACCTCAACCTGAGTGAGTATTTAAAAAAATTATTAATTTAAAAAAATAAGAAATTAATAATAATATATATATATATAATAATAAATATATATATATATATTATATATATATATATATATATATATTATATATATAGAACATATATATTAATTATATATTAACTTAAATAAAAATATAACATACGGATTATAAGGAAGCTCAATTATATATGTTAGTAATATACAATATATTAATAAAAGAAATTAAATATAATATAAATAGGAAAGGAAAATGATATATAAATATAATTAATAAAATAAATAAATTTAATTAGGAAAATAAAAATATAATATAGCCCAATAATAATGATAATAGTACTATATTTGAGCAATAAGTTAACCAATTATCACAATACCTGAGTTAACAAATAGGTCATCAAGTACAAGTTATACAAGTACAAGTACCTAACTGGTTTTAAGAAACTGATATGTACAAATATACAAAGTATACAAGTACTTCCAATAAAAATGTATACTTAAGGTGATTACCAAGTAGCAAGTACAAAGACTTGTACTTGTACTTAACCTATAGAATATATATAATATATTATATTAAGATTAATAGTATATTATTAATATAATATTAATTATTATATAATATATATATAATTAACGATATATATATTTAAACTATAATTAATATACAATTATATATATATATAATAATATATATATATAATATATATATATAATATATAATATATATATATATATATAATAATAATATATATAATATTAATATATTAATGATATTAATATATAAATTAATATATTAATAATATAAAGAACTATAAGAAAATATAACCCAATTAAAAATTAATATAAAACAATTTCTTTAATACCCATATATATAAATTAGTAATCTTTATTAACAGTGTTTACTACTAATTTATAAATTATAAAGAGATCGTGATATAAGATAATATCCTCCCTAATAAATTGAAGTGCTTTTCCCCTAAAAATTCGAATTCCTCTAAATTAGAGTTTCAAAGAGTTATGTGTCACTTCATGACCTTTCTATTGAGAGAAAGTTTCATGATTGATATATTTATTATATTATTATATTATATATTATTATTTAATTGTAATTATTATTTTATATTTATTATTGAAATTTAATATGGAATTATATGATTTTTTTCCTTTTATTTCTTCATTTTTTCTTCGTTTTTCATTTAATTTCATTAAATTTTTGGGGAGTCATTACGTAATTAGATTAAAAATATAAATAAATCTTTAACTGACACTATATATATATAGATATATATATATAATATTAATATATATTATATATTATTATAAATATATATATATATATATATATATATTAATATTAATATATTATATAATATATTATTATAATATATATACTATATATATATATATATAATATTATATTATATATATATAACTATATATATAAAAAAACGTTTACTCCCATCAAGGCTCCAACATGATAAAATAGTAACCCTTATTGAATGAAATAAGGTTATTAGAGTTTCTAAATATGTTGGTTATATATAATGAGGTATGATAATAGTAGGGGTACATGTTGGGGATTATATAACAAGTGGGTTTGAATAGTGAATAAGGAATACGAAAAACAGACATGTTGTTCGTGTATAACAAATCGCATATTGAAAATAAGCATATAGTAGCACATTCTTGTAGGAGGGAAGATTGTAGTGAAGGAAAATTTGAGTGATGTAGCTCCGACTAGAGTGTGTGTGGTTTACTCAAAGAGACGGACAAAAACACAACTAGTTGTTCTATAATGTATGCTAGTAAATTGGAAAACTAGTAGAGTGAGAAATAAATTTATAGGTGACCATGAGGTAGTCTATGTTATATAAGGTGTGAGGTGTAGCATAGGTTTGATAGATGATTGTTGGCAGATTGAAGTACCAAAGTGGCCTAGTCCTCAGGTTGTATAGGGAATTGATGTTAAGGATGTATTTAGAATGATTTACGAAATATGATCTAGTGATGATAGTATAGCTTTCGTTGGTGTGCAGTGTAGTGTGTGGAGCGAGATATGTATTCAAAATGATGCTAAGTGTTAGTGTAGTGGGTTATAGTAAGTGAGTGTAGTGTAGTGTAGCGTGTAGTGTAGTGGGTAAAAAGGAAGAAGGAATAGCATAAAAGAGAAATGAGAATGATTATTTCTGAGATCAAAGAGCTAAACAGAGAAAAAATGAAACTGTTCAATTGAGACTCAAAGAGCTAAACAGAGAAAAATGAAGAAACTGTTCAGAATGACGACTCGCATAAACTCTAAATATAGCTACTTAAAAGCAGTTAATAGAAAAATAGGTGTCTAGTTAATCATTTGGAATGACCATGATAGGTAACTTATAACGTCAGTATAAATCGTAAGTTGTTTGCAAGAGCAAAGATAGTAAGTGTTCGACGTCTCAACGAAGAAAGAGATTAGAGAAAATTCATTGATGTGGAAGAGGTATTGAGACGAAAACCCCTTAGACCAGGTATATGAGACGATAAACCCTAGACCCCATACATTCAATAAGAGCCGTATAAATAGAATGACCCCATATAGATGCCAACTTCTTGCAAAGGAAGGAATGGCATCCCCATTCAGAGCAATCAGCTGGTGGCACTTTCTGAAGATGTTTTGAAAGCGATTAAGAATACCTTAACTATTAGGAACATGTTTATTGAGAGAAACAACGTAATTCTTCCAATCTTCCGAGAAATATCACTAGAAGAGAAGATAAAGATGTAGGAGATATATACGTGTGTGTATATGCACGCGAGTAGAAAAATAATAAGTACTGTATATATGAATTATTTATTAATTAAACCTAATTATATTATTAAACCAAAAAAAATGAAACATCACCCTTCTTCCCATTTTCTTTAAACTCTCAACCTCCGTTATGATCTCATTTACGGACTTTCTGTAGATGAATATATATACCTGTAGACAATCCCTTAAAAATTCCCATCTGCATTTGCAGAAAATGTCAGTCAAAGGTATGAAATTAGGTTTATGTTAATATGTATTATCCACATCTTTAAATTCCCAATACAATTTTATAGAAAACATACAATAATAAATCAATTTGATTTTTCATGTCACTCTGGGTTCACCACTTATTAAATTCTAACGAGTAATTAGCTATGCTGTAACACAAAATTTGGGATTCACAAAGCAAATAATGACAACTTTGGCATGTCTCGTGATGTGAAACATGTTATGTATGGCATGACAGATCTGGCATGAAATATTTGGTGTCATGCCTGGCATGACCTTATATGGGGACCTTTATGGCTTAGGATTAAAAAAAAAAAATATGACATGATTTTCAATAAAAATCATTAACGCTCAAATAACGGAAGATTTGGTATACCTTGCTTGTATCCAGTGGTGAGTTGCAAAAATTTTAAAAAACGGTTCTCTGCTATGTCACAAGAGTTAAACTACCAGTTCGCTTTCCTGAAAAGGTTTTAACTACTTGTTCACCGAACAGGCTCCAGCTCACCACTGATCCACCGTACACTAGCGACACTATCGTATGAAACTCCGCCCATATGTGTTCGGATTACCAGAAATTATCAAAAAAATAATTTATTTTTAAATTTGGGGAGCAACATAACTTGATTGTAAGGCGTACCTTTTAATTTTAAAGACTTCTTCATATCATTGAAAACAATCCGAAAAGATATTCAGTATCTATAAATGTTGGTAGGGTATCGAAATTTTCATCACCGCACAACACCAGAATGAGCCCATCTCGCCGTACTGGCACAGTGGAATTGCGTGTCGCACCGCACAGCACCGCACGGCATGTTTTGGCCAACCCTAGAACCTATATATTTTAAATTAGGCGTTCGGCCCCGACTACACTCATTATTTCAAAATTTGGCTACATCATTAAAAATTTGGCTACATTATTTCAAAATTTGGCTACATCATTCAAAATTTGGCTACATCATTTCAAAATTTGGCTACATCATCTCAAATTTTGACTACATCATTTCAAAATTTGGCTACATCATTTAAAAATTTGTCAACATCATTTCATATTTGGCAACACATTCATAATTTGGCAACATCATTTCATAATTTGGCTACATCATTTCATAATTTGGCTACATCATTTCAAAATTTGGCTACACCATTTCAAAATTTGGCAACATCATTTCATAATTTGGCAACATCATTTCATAATTTGGCAACATCATTTCATAATTTGGCTACATCATTTCAAAATTATCCAGCTCCTTCTCAACTTAATTCTACTGTAGGTTATGGTATAAACTTCCCAATGGCTCGACCTCCGCTCAAGACCTTAACAGCGATACCACTCCAACTCAATAACTTTGACTTCTCAGCCTTGATTTAAGCAACATCATATACATCATTAGACCATTGTTTAGTTAGGTCCGGAGTAAAAACCTAACTAATTAACTAATTAATTAACTAACTAATTAACTTAATTAATTATCAGTTGTTGTTCTAATTTCAAATTATTTTTTATTTTTTAAATATTTATGCCACTTTTTCTTCATCTTACTTCTTGAG
>JABUQX010090058.1:10000-12500 GCA_015478945.1 Trachelipus rathkii | reverse complement strand
TTATATAATTGCGATTATTATGCAATAATTTAAACAGCTAAAAATATAAAGAACGAGAGATAGAACAGGCTGGAGGGTGAAAACCTGGTGATGTCGCCTTGACGGAACTCGGTTGCTTTAAATGTTCTTGAATCCAAGTTTTTGGGTTAGAGGATAGCTCAGTTGTATTGCACCGGGCATATTGTCCTCACGCGAAACGTGCGGTGGTTCAATCCCAGAGAAGGCAGTTAACTTTCTTTACCTTCTCATTATAGGTTCTGTCTTTAGCAATGCTTATATACAGGTTGCGGGATTCTGCATAATTTACATCTACAATATTAAAAGAACGAGAGATTAAGACAGGCTGGACACCTGGTGATGTCGCCTGACCGGAAACTCGGTTGCTTTATAACTGTTCTTCTGAACCCAAATTCTTGGCTTGGAGGATTAGCTCAGTTGTATAGCACCGGGTATATTGTCCTCATGCGCAACATGCGGTAGTTCAATCCCAGAGAAGGCACGTTAATTCTTTACCTTCTCATTATATGTTCTTTTCTTTGTAACATCTTATATCAATTGCGATTTATTATGCAAATTAACATCTAAAATTATATATATAAATATAATAGTTATATATATATATATATATATATATTTATATATATATAATATATAGAGATATAATATATATATATATATATATATATATATGATATATATATAATATATGCCCTACTATATAAATATATATATATATATATATATATTATATTTATATATATTATAATATATATATATATATATATAATATATAATATATATATGCTATATATATAATTATATATATATATATGATATATATATATTATATTATATATATATATATATATTATATATATATATATATTATTATATATATAATATATATATATATATATATATATATATATATTATTATGCTCATCACATGCCTATATTATATGCCTATATATATATATATAATAATATATATATAATATATATATATATTATATATATATAATATATATATATATATATATATTATATAGTAATATATATATATAAATATTATTTCGAACACTTAAAAGTCATCACCCAAAATGTTTAATGAGCACTACTTAACTATACACTACTACTACATACTACTACTTACTACTACTATCTACTACTGACTACTACTACTTACTAATAGTAATAATAATAATAATGTAATATATATATATATATATATATATATTAATAAATATAATATAATAATATAATAATAGATAATAAATAATAATAATAATAATAATAATAATAATAATAATAATAATTAATAATTACTGATTTGATCTAACTTCCTCTTTTTTTCGAACCTTGATATTGAATCAATTTCAAATGTCTGAATATATGCAAAAAGAATATATATATATTATATATATTATATATATATAGATAATTATATAATATATAATATGATATATATATTATATATTATATTAGTATATATATATATATATAGTGATATTATATATATATTATATATATTATATAATATAAAATATATATATATAATAATAATATATATTGTAGTAATAATTTTGAATTAAACTGCCTATTTTTATTTTTTTTTAAAAATTTTAGAAACAAAAATAGTGAAAGAAAAATATATATTACAGGTTAAAAACCCGTAGGCTTCAAAGAATATATATATATATAAATATATAATATATATATATATATATATATATAATATTATATATATATAAAATATATATTATTATATATATATATCTATATATATAATATATATATTATATATATATATATTTATATATTTAGATATATAATATATTAATATATATAATATATATATATATATATATATATATATATAAAAATATATATATATATAGTAATATATATATATATATGATATATATTTTATATTATATATATATATATTATATTAATATATAATATATATATATATAAATATATCATATATATATAATATATATTATTTATATATATATATAAAATTCCTTCTCAAAATGAATGGAAAATATTAATATGAAAAAAAAACGAAGAATGAAATACACTTAAAATCACCACTAGTGGGAGTTCTACCATAAAATCAGAACCACCAGAACGAAAGGTTATATTCACTGGGAAAAACAAAAACCAATAAAAAGATACACATCACTGCTGAAGTAGTTTGAAAGGAGATACGAGATACTACAAGGATAGGCATCATAAAATTTTCAATTTTCACTCAAAACTCATTTGGAGATGTTGTAAGATGAAACTTATGCTTTGATGGTGCAACATTGAATGTGGGGTTCGACTCGCTAATTTAATTCAGCATCATTCATTTTGGAAAGGTAGTAGGCCTACCTACTGAAAAGAGGAAGGATACTAGCATACAGTAGTCAAAAGATTTTTTCCTTTTTTTTTACAGTTAACACCACTACTCACTGGCAGAGCTCTATTCAAGGTATTCAAGGGGGGGGGGGGT
>JABUQX010090058.1:5000-7500 GCA_015478945.1 Trachelipus rathkii | reverse complement strand
TATTGAAATAATAAGACCTTCAAAGTTTCTATTTTTTAGACAATCTTCTATTGAGGAAAGAAATTATATTTAAAAAAAATCACCTTGCCGATTTTATGAAACTTACCACGAAAATATCTTGACCACGATCTGTAAAGTAAAAGACAAATGTAAAATAAAATGGGGACTAGCTACAAATAGCAACAGGGAAAATGGTCAATAATGAGCATCAAAAAAATTTCCCGTACAGTCCGCCGCAGGTGTTAAGTTAAGTTAAGTTAAGTTAAGTTAAGTTAAGTTAAGTTAAGTTAAGTTAAGTATTTAAGTTAAGTACTGTGAGGTTAGGTTGGTTTTGGTTTGGGTTAAGTTATTTTTTTGTTGTTTATTTTGAGAAACTCAAAAAAACCTTTTTTTTTTTTTTTTTTTTTTTTTTTACAAATTGTCGACACTTTCCTTGTCGACCATTTGGTATATAGGTCCAAAATAAAGTTCGAAAAATGAGCCGGGAAAAAAAGTTTGAAGATCTCAAACATTCATATAATGACCAATTAGTGCCAGATGCTTCCTTTTTTTAAAAAATATTTATAGGCTTATGATGTTAAGCAGATATTTTTATTATTTCAGCACACTCACTGTCTTTGTTTTTTTGGGGTTAACGGAAAAAAAAAAAAAAAAAAAAACAAATGCTCGTGTGCCATGCATTCATTTCGCACTAAAAATAAAATAGATGATTTATTTAGCTTAAAGATCTAGAAAAAAAAAAAAAATAATTAGAGCTTTCCATATAATAATTAAAATACCCAGGGGCGGAAAAAAGGTGAGAAAAAATAATGTTATATGAAAAAAGAGAAATTAATTTTCCCAGGTCTCCTTCATTTTAGATTGTCTTAGGCCTGGGAATGGAAGTCTGGTGAGTTAGAGCAAGGGACTAATAAAGGGAGACTGGTCCAAATTTGTCAAACAGGGAAAATGAGTCGACACGACACCTAAAAAAATATCCCGTACAGCCCGCCGCAGGGGTTAGGTTAGGTTAGGTTAGCTAGGTTATGTTAGGTAGGTTAGTTAGGCTAGGTTTAGGTTAGGTAGGTTTAGGCTTAGGTTAGGTATAGGTTAGTTAGGTTAGGTGTAGGTTAGGTTAGGTAGGTGTAGTTAGGGTTGGTTGGGTTAGGTTAGGGTGGGGTTAGGCTAGGTTATGTTAGTGTTTAGGTTAGGTTAGGTTAAATTAGGTTAGGTTAGGTTTATGTTAGGTTAGGTTAGGTTAGGTTAAGTTAGGTTATTGTTATGTTAGGTTAGAGTTAGCGTTAGGTTAGGTTAAGTTAGGTTATGTTATGTTAGGTTAAGTTAGGTTAGGTTAGGTTAATTTAGGTTAGGTTAAGTTTTGTTGGATTCGTTAGAGAAACTCTAAATACCCTGATTTTTTTTTTTTTTACAAACATGTCGAATCATTTACCTGTCGATCATTCTTCCTAGTCGACCATTTGAGGTACGTAGACTTCATTATAAAGGAAGTTCCGATTCGGAATCCGCCGTCGGACCGGAGCAAGAGTCGGAGTGTTGAGCGCAGATTCAGAAATGCTTTGATGATTCAGGGTTTTAACAAATATGTGACGTCACGTATGAAAAATTTATAAGATGGCGGAGCGGATTTATTAATGTATCCATGGAAATGCCGAGTTGGATGAGGATTTTCATAATTTGTGGATGCAGATGCGGATATCCGTGACATTCCGGAATGAATCAAGTTTTGAATCCCTTACAATCTTTATAATAATGAAATATACTAAAATTCATCCTCTCCGAAATATTTACCTTTTTCTTATCTTTTTCTTTATTCTTATTTTTATGCTTAATCTCTATTTTCCGTTTATCTTGTTTCTACCGCATCTTTTCTTATCCTTGTCTTATCATAGTTTTATAATATATTTTTTACCTTGTCTTTAAACCTATTATTATTCTTATCTTATTCTTTATCTTTATCTTATAATTTTGCATTACCTTGTCTTTATCTTTTTATCTCGCTTTTATCATTTCATTTTCTTTAACTTATCTTTTTCTTTATTCTGTCTTTATTTTGTTTTTATTTTGTTTTTATCTTGTTTTTACCTTTCCATTTTCGTTATTTTTTTTTACTCTTTATTTTATCTTTTTCCTTATCTTATATTTATTTATCCTATCTTTATTTTGTCTTTATCTTATCCTTATCATTTTTCTACATTTATGCTTATATTTATCTTATTTTATATTTTTCTTTATCATTTCCTTATCTAATCTTTTCAATTTCTTTATCATTTCTTTATTTTGTCTTCATTCTACCCTTTTCTTTATCTTTTTACTGTATCCTATCTTTATCTTTTTCTTGATCTTGTCTTTATCTTATTTTTTTCTTTATATTGCCTGTACCTTTCCATTTTCTTTATCTTGCCTTTATCTTTTTTCTATACCTTATCTTTACCTTTTCTTATCTTATTTTTTTTTATATCTTTATCTTATTCTTATCATTTTCTTTATTTATACTTATATT
>JABUQX010090057.1:35000-37090 GCA_015478945.1 Trachelipus rathkii | reverse complement strand
AGGGGAGATGAGACTTTGCTACAAAAAATACATGACCATAGTATCTTCAACTACAGATTTAGTAAAATATTTGAGAAATTACGTTTTTTATCAATCAGTTTAATTCAGAATATTTTATATCACCACATAATTCTTAATGATTCAACATTTGGATTTAAGAAAAGGCCGATTCAACTGCTGATATGTTCAATCATCATTTGCTTAACCGAAAAAATTAACTGTACAGAAATATAGAAAATAAGACTCCTCCCTGCTATTAATATTAGAATTCTACATAAAAAGCTTTTGACATGATTGATCATGACATACTACTTATAAAGTAATGAACAAATGGGTCTTTGAGAAAGGTCAACTACTTAGGTTCAATAAGGCTACTTAAAGGCCGGATCACAATTCGTAAAATAAAATGAATAACATAATTCAAAACCACACTAATACAAACAACCAGGCGTACCCCAGGGCTCAATTCTTGGACCGTCTTTATTTACTCTATATACAAATGATATGTTCAACTTCATGACGCTTTTACAGTCTCTTTTGCTGACGATACCTTTATTATTAAATAAAATGAACTAGAAGATGCTCACCATGATGTGACCTCTACTCTCGTAAAGGCAACATACATCACATTAACAAGAATATAATGAAATGGATAGAAGTCAAATTAAAGTACTATCTTTAAATTTAAATAAATACATATCTATCAATAATTTTTAGCAACACGCAATTAACGATTTTAAATATCCAAAATCAACAATTGTAAGTAACTGAATAGGTGCTGAGCAAAAATGCCATAAATATTGGATTAACCAATCGATGTTATCACTAACATTTAAGAACATATTCCAAACAACCTAGTGAGTACAGACTGTCGAGAATACAATGTATATGTCTAAATAAAATTGAGAAATTTTGTCTCTTTACCATTCTTAGGAACAATTATACTATGCCACAATTCACACCTCACTTTATCTTTACTTAAGTCTCACTATCTATCGGAACCTACAAGTAAACTCAGTAATCCACCCTGTAATAGTAACCCAGAAGAGATTTTATATCTGCCATCATTAGCAATACAAAGAGACTTTTACAGCCATAAACAACCATTATTCAAAAGCCTAAAGATATTGCAGTTTAAAGACCTTCTCTAAATATATCTCTCCTGAAAGAGATACAATACAATTAATCATAATAAAATGAATGTGACTTCTTGCTAGCAAATTATCGCTTCAAACCAAGCTAGGCGAGTAGCAAATCAATTAAGATTCTGAAGAAATAATATTTATATAAAATACCCTCTCATTCTGGTAAACTAAAAAAGCCTCTCAAAAGCTCAGCTACAAAGCAGCTATAATTTTCAAAACTCAATGCCCCATAGAAACTTAAAAACCGTAAACTCTACCAAATCTTTTGTCAAAAAAATAAATATATTATCTAAATAAATATTAATAAAATAAATTAAACTCTGGGACTGAACCTACATAAAATCTGCTACTGAACTACTTAATTATTATTATTATTTATATATTATTATTTTATTATTATTATATTATTATTATTATTTTAAATTAATTATTAGATTATCATTATTATGATTATTCCTTATTATATTATTATTATTATATTTTTTATTTTATAATTATTATTATTATTATTATTATTATTAATTAATATTATTATTCATTAATTTATTAATTATTATTTATATATTATTATATTATTTTATGATTAAGTCATATTATTATTATTATATTTTTAATTATTATTTATTATTATTATTATTATTATTATTTAATTATTATTATTATTATTATTATATTATTATTATGATTATTAATTATTATTATTAACGATTATTATTACTATTAATTGTTATTTACTTATTATTATTATCTACTATTAGTATTCCTTTTATTGTTGTAAGCATGGTTGTAGCAATTAATAATTGTCACTGATAATTATTGTAAATTTAGTGGTAATTATGATTATAATAGTAATGTGATTAATATTGGTGTATTTGTCGTAATTATTTTTATTTATTAATAATATTATTAATAATTATAATTATATAATAATTAATTAATATATTA
>JABUQX010090057.1:0-25000 GCA_015478945.1 Trachelipus rathkii | reverse complement strand
CCGAGAATAATCACTTCGCTATTCGGTCGAATAGTTATTTTATCAAGTTGGGTCATTCATTATTATATTAATAAATAAAGATAAACTTACACACTTAGTGGTCAATCAAAAAAAGGTGACAATTTTTCTTGATGAAACTTTTTATGTATGACAGATATACTAATAATTCGGAAGGTTGCTTCGAATTATCCATTATATTTACCATCAGGTATTATATGCCTGTATCTCAATTCCATTTTCGGGTCAATCATAGGAAATCCCTATTTTTTGTCCATATTCCTTAGTGAATGACAAATTCAATTAGTGTCAGCACTACGTAGGCTGTAAAAATAGTACGTTAACATTTACCGCACTATATCTACAGTAGCAGTCAAGATTTTAACTGCGGTCGATTATTACGGTAAGCATTAGTGGTCAACTTTATGAACGTACTACATTGAGTATGGTATGCACCAATGTACTCTGGAATGATGTTCTATCATCCATCTGAATACAGTCGGGATGGTCCGATCATTGTTACAAGAAAGGCAAAGACGTGTTTGCAAACTTGAACGACTCTGTTGTTATGAATTTGCTAATATGCCGTGATAGTGTGTGCTCCTGAGACCTGTTGGCTCAGCGCACGTAAATGCCATTGGAAAAAAGGAATATGAGTACTACTGGAAACTGCCATCAGACACAAATAAGTAACTCAGTATTTATCGTAAACAAGAGAAGCACTAGACTGCAGGTAGTAGCTCTTCTCCATCAGTAATGGTAACCCTTGTGTATTGCAGTGTAAGTTGCAGGCCTATCACCTCGCTAGGACTAGATTACGCCCAGCATTAACGATTGACGCAGGTGAAGTGAGCGACTCTATTAAAATTGAGAAACACTTTCTCCATTAGCAGCAGTTTGTCAAGTGTTGATGATGCTTACAGATCCCAACCGAAAACAGAGGTATTAATGACTTATCGAGTTATTCCAGTACGGGGTAAAACTACGGTACGGATGAGAGGGGGAGTATAGCTAGCATGTATTTAATCAAGAAACAGTTTTGAGAGGCTACAATATCAGAGATTACAATGTATGAGTTAAAATCATATTGCGTCGACCTTCAAAGAGGTAAAACATTTCGCTCTGTCAGCAAAGCAGGTTCTCAGCGCCAGAATATCCACGTGGCCTGTGTGCTGAGTGCTAATTTGGGCGCCGGCGGCAAAAGAGGCATCACTGAGACTAAAAAGAGATATGGGCCACAAAGAAGGAAACCTTGGACGACGCAAGTGTTCGACAGGAAACATCGACGTGAAGACGCACTTTAGTCGGAGCAGAGAGAAAACTATCATCTTACCTCCACTACATCATCCATCCACTACACATAAACCTTGGTTTGATGAAACAATTTGAAACGCCCTGGACCATAATGGTGAATGCTTCCGCTATATATGTTCAACGTCAATACGTTTCCTGGTCTGAGGTGACGAGAAGAAAAAAGCGTGGGATATTGATGGCACCACCCAGGATGGGGTACGGACACCTTTATCCTTCCGTGTACTGCTGCTTTGGCTACACTAAGAAAGTTTGACTGTATGTTAGGTAGGGAACCAAGAGCTGTAGAATGACTTTTTATCAAGAGTATGAGGCCACAGAATTATTTTTGATTCATGTGGTAGACTCAGAAAAGCCGTAGACTCTCACTTAACGTGAGTAACAAGGAACTAGACTAGGAGCTTGACATTTTCATCTCATTAGGAGTATGTAGAAATAGAGGATAATTAGTTGCACTACAGTTACATTTCCTCACCTAAGAAAATATTTGATTCCGGAATATCTGTTAGGATCTAGCTTCAAGTCAGGGTCGAAGCCGCTTCCATCAAGTTAATCTAAAGTTCATGAAGGACGTTACCGTAAAACAATAGACTATGGGCAGAGTGAGGATAGAATTCAATATCGATGGCCACGATACTATTGTTTGTGGATGCTTGATAGAGGTGAATAATCCCCGACGTCATATGCACAGTAGATCGTCGCTACGAAGAGAGAATTACTACTAATCGTAGGTTATGTTTATCAATTAACTAAATACCATTCCCTTCTATTTAACATTCATTGTTGTCCCATAATTATCTATCCATTTATTCCATAGTTGTATTATATATGTTTAACATATATCTATCAGAGACATGTATCATATCATTGGGATTTGGTTTCTCACCCTTCATATATCCAATATATATATATATTTAATAATATTATATTAAATATATAATATATTAATTATATATATATAATATTATATAATATATATATATATAATATATATATATATATAACTATATATATATATATATATATATATAATATATATATATATATATATAATTAATATATAATATATATATTAATATATATAATATATATATATATATATATTATATATACGATATATTATAATATATATATATAATAAATATATATTAATATATATTATATAATATATTAATATTTCACATAATATGTGATAGACCTACTCTTGGAAAAAGGTAAATCATAAATTTATATACAAATCCTGTGTTACATACGATATACATACAATATCTCAACAATTGCGATGTGTAATATGCAACACCGAGATTACATTTTTTGGAATCAGCACATCAATATAATCAATTGCGAACCCCCGTCCAAGAAATTTCATGTTTACTTGATCTTGCATCTAAAGTAATAAAACAAAAAGTAAATAACTATTTCTTACCTAAAGCAAACATTTACAACAATTATTTTAAAATAATTAAATGAAATATGATACAATAAAGTTCGTAGTTAAGATTATTAAACTAAACTTGCATTGAATATAGCTCTAAGAGTAAAATGACGAACATTCAGCAGTTCTAACTACATTTTTCAGTGGGAGATTAACACTATTTCTGTGGCTTATCATAAACTATTTCCCTGTTTAAGCTATAATTATTACTTTCGCTTTCGACTGATGACGGTGGAGCTTGAAAGGTAATTTGTTGCTATTGCTAGTTTTTTCAAATCCATAAAACTATTTCCAGTGTTATTCCATTCCACCAATTGAAGGGAATATATTGTCTTCACTGGTCAATAGATAGACAAACTATTATTGTTATTTATCTTGATGTAATTCCGTATGTAGCCTTTTATCTTATTTATGTACAATAATTCACATCGTAAAATGAGACTTTCTTTTTTTCACTCTCTAACTTTCTTTTCTGTATGACGATTTTTATGCCACACAATTTCTATAAAACAATCCATTAAAGACGTGAAAATGGAACCTTCAGCTTCACTTTCACCCCACTACGTGAATCATCGTCAAGCAGAAGAGTCAGGAGCTAAATTTTTCATGCTTTCTTTCCATGCCTCAACGTCCATATTTTTTACTGTATTCATACTTGAGATTCATGTGAAAAATTAGCTTCTTGAAATGCAGATCTAAGAAAGTTAGACTACACACAATAAGATTATATCACATAGAAACTTAAAAAGTCTTTTTTCTACTGATTTCTTAAGCTCTTCAACGAGGTGTGATAATTATTTCCACTTGAAGACTTTCTGCATTTAATTGCCTTCTTTAAAATAGATTTATTGCAAAATGGAAGGGAATCCGACTTTGGGCTGACTAGTTACTGTATTATCAACGTTTATGCTTTGTATTTTAGTGATGTTGTCAAATTGGCTATAAGTAAATGGATAATATTTTATAGACCGAGCTGTAAAGAAAATCAGTAATCAACATTTTCTGATTTGAGCATTCAGCAGCGTATATGGATAGGGGTATAATATATATATATACTTTTTTATTGTTTCACAAATCTTTTTATTTAAGCATATCATAAGTTCTGCTCCAAGGCGTGTAGAAACGTCTTGAATTAATTTATGCTGTTTGACATTCAGCTGCATCTTTAGTTAAAGTATTTAAGCTTGCAGCTGGTCACGTTAATGACTGAATGGTTAAACAATGAAGAGGATATGCTTCTGCAGTAAATAAAATATCTTTAATAGACTTCTGACATAATATTGAATCGTGATGCATAGTTGCAACATGATGAAATAAATACAATGAAATTGTTAGCATAGCAAGCCACTCTCCCTTATATACCAGCTACATGTATTTGGTCCATTATCCCGTATCACTAAATGAATTCAATTTTTTAGAATATTGAAAATGTCAAAGGCCCTTATATTATGAATCTGACAAATGGCAAAGATTTTCGCCATATTTGGCTACAAAAATTTGCTAATATTTTTTTATTTTTTTGAGGAAAATTTTATTAACTTTCAAAATTTTTATAATATTGAGAAAATATCTATTAACTTATTGTTGGAAGTATTACTATTTTTGATTATAAAGCTCAATATTCGGCCCGAATAGTTCGGCCTATTCGGCCAAAAAACCGAATATTCGGTATTTTATGGCCGAATAGGCGAATATCCGAATAGTTTCGTCCATTCGTGGTTACGATTACTAATTATATATTATTATATTAATATAATATAATATATATTAATATATTCATATATATATATATATTAATATATATTAATTATATATATATTATATATATATATCTATTAATATATATTAATACTATTAATATATTATAAGATCATTAATACTATTGTTACTCGCCCCTATATATGATACTGCCTTGCCGTGGAAAAAGCGAAATCATTTTATATAATGATATATAAGAATTATAATATATATATATATTATATATATTAATTATATCTATATTTAAAATATATTAATATATATATATATTATATTATATTAATAATATATATATAATATATATTAATATATATTAATATATATATAATCATAAATAATAATAATAATAATTAATGATAATATTAATAAGTTGAAAAATGGTGATAGTGATAATATTTGAAGAATAAATGTAATAAGTAGATAATAATATATAAAATTTAATATAGTGAATAGTGATTAACATAGTGGAAATAATAAGCTGATTTTTTATGAGCTATGAAATAACGTGTACAAAGATAACAAATAATATATAATAATAAATAATAATTAAAATATAAATTAATTAATATAATTAACTAATAATAATCAATAATATAAATAATAATTAAATAATAATATTATTAAATATATTATTTAATAATTAAATAATTATTAATAATAATAATATATAAAAAATATAATTATAATAAATTAATAATAAAATTAAATAATAATAATAATATATAATAATAATATTAATAATAATAATAATACATAAATTAAATAATTAAATAATAATTATAAATAAATAATAATAATAATAATTAATAAATAAAATAATATTATAAAATATAATTATATAATATATAATAATAATAATAATGATAATAATTAAATGAATAATAAAATATATAATTATAATAATATCAGATAATTAATATATAATATATAAATATAATAATAATAAATAATAATTAAATAATTAATTATAAATAATTAAATATTAATAATAATAAATAATATATAATAATAAATATTTAATAATTAATAATAATATTAAATAATATAATAATAAAATAATAATAATAATATAATAATAATATAATAAATAAATTATTTAATTATTTATAATTATTTAATTATTATTATTATTTTATTTATTATTATTATTATTATTATATTATTATTATTAATTTAATTCCATAATAATATATAACAATAACAACTGGCCAACAATGATTTTGCGGCAAAACATTTGAAAGGTCATTTTATAGTTAACTTGTTGCCCTGATTCCGATATGGATATTCCGTTTTTCTCCTAAGATTGGTCTACTAAGTTTTTGTAGATATCAGAGGTGGTCCACAAAATACATTAATAACAACAATTTTTGTTAGGTTGTAAGCGTCATTCTCAACAAAAAAAACACGAAAGATATATATCAAATTGTTAATTATTATATAAGTAGGATAAGAATCTAATAACATGCAATATAGAGGTCAAACACATTTAATTTCAGTTACAATGAAATTACACAATATTACTGCATTACAAATCGCTGTCTATATGATTGTCTTCTGTTTGCAGAATGTGGACAATCACGTTGAAGGCTCCAACATAGCTGCCATCATAGTGTGTATCCCATCTCCTTGTATTTATAATTTCTTACTCAAATCACCTTGATATTTTGAATGGAACCTCTCCCCTTGTTCCTCACTCATATAAATCCTTAATGAATTTGCCGGAAAACCGATCCTAAGTTGACTATGTTAAGATAAGTAAACTATTATGCATCATATTAGTACATTCAAATTTTTGATAGTCTAGAAAGTATTTTCTGTAACGAGTTCTACATAGTTATGGTTCAGGGGGCCCCCCCTCAAAAAAAAAAAATAAAATAAAAAAAAAAATAAAGATTTTAATGGTTTGCACTACAATAAGTTATAATGAACAACCAAGACAAAACTTTTCTAGGCAGATGCTTCAATATCAGTCATGGAACTTTTATGAAATTGTCATCTCTATGATGATTTGGGCGAAATTTTGAAAGTAAGGCCCGCTAAAGATTCAGCTATTTGAAGTTTCTCCTCAATAACTCACTACCTGGAAAAAATCTGCAAATATTTTGAAACATTCACCATATTTGTCTAGGGCCCTATAACAATTATTGCTTCAATCAGTCCTAGTTTGAATGTGGAGTTGGTGGATAAATAATTATTTCCCTACAAATGTCTGTCAATCAGTGGTTCGTTAATGATATTTGATGTACCTACAGTCATATTTTTCCCTAGCAGGCCATACAACTTTTCTCCAGTGGTCTTCTTTAGCCCTATTATCCCACAAGCATATGATGAAACAAGGGTACTTAGAATATCCGCTTTGCTGCCCAATTAAAGATTTTGAACCATCTTCAAATGAAAGCTTAATAGACCACTGGTGTTCAGTATATCTAAGCTTCTGCTAGATCATTATTCTTATTTTTACATATTCCTCTTTCAGTTTTGCTGAGTGTGACCTATTGGAATCAATGCATAACTATTGTCAAGTTATATATATACAATATAAAAACAACACTTCAAAGCTTCTTCGTTGAACTATCCATAATACAAATTCGACCAATCTTCTGGTTCTCGAGGTAATTTATAATTTGGTAACATACCCATTTGGAGTGGAGTTCAGGGATGTTCTACAGTATATCTAGGTTCTTCTTCTTCAAATGAATATGGAAGATAGTATAACCTCTCGAAGTCCGAATAAAATAAAAGTTATTTTAACATTTCGAAGATATTCTTGAGACTCAGAGTTTACTTTTTACACTTTTAGTTACTAGATGTACTAAAAGCTGCAGAATCTTATGACTTTGGAGAGACTATCCACTCTCTGCTAAATCAGTAAATTCTAGATAAAATAGGAGAATTCTGATATGCTGTGTAGAAGTACTTTACCTTCATATTCACTACCAACATATCTGCAATCAGTGTGCAACCCACCAAATCCTGGATATCTTTCTCATCAAGACAATTAGCTAGGTTATGGAGTGTAGTGTCACCACTCTGCGATGGGGACATGTCGGTGTGGATACAGGTCAACCTTTGCTGAGATTCCAAAATCCGAAATACTCAAATTTACGTTTCTTGTAACGATTGATACTCATTTCATCATATAACCAAATCAAAACAATTAACAGTCATTTTGGTGATTTTTATTTGGCTAACCCGCTCAAACCAATAGGCACATCCAAAATTATTAAACCTTTAATTCGTCTTATACCATTTTTCCTCTAGACGTAATTTTTTTCCTGACAAGCACGTTTTATCACAGACCTATGGTGAGAGCCCAAGATTTATCTTGGTCTCCCCGAGTTTTCATTCCTAAATGTATAGCCAGATAGCTTGCTTCTAACACCAGTTGTAAATAATTTCTTCTTTGGGTTGATCTTGAGAATAGTCATCAGCAGCAGATCTTGCTGGTCGTATTGGGGTTTAATTTCCTAAAATATAACTAAGGCTCTTCGTGATAGAGTACTTGAATAGTGTTTCTGACAAAGTAAAAAAAAAAAGTATATATAAAGGTATAAGTCCCCTTAATAAAAGTAAATAAACGAAGGTATTCCACCTCTGATGCTTAAAAATAGATATTTGTATTTTTGAGTTTGCACTCTAGTATATCTGGAACACCCTGAATCTCAAGAACTAGAGCCAATCTTGGGACCCAATCTATGTCATTTTCTGAAATATCAGCACACTCGATAAATACTAAATCGAATAAAAATATCCTTTGGACAGCCAATAAAAAAGATTTTTATTAGTCATGAGCCAGTGTCTTAATATATATTAATAATTATAATAATAATATTTTTTAACAATAATAATAAAATTTAATTAATTTAATAATAATAAATAATAAAATAATATATATATAATAATAATAATATATTAATTATAATTAACAATAATAATTTTAATTTTAATTTATATAAAAATAGAAAATATATTTAGGATTATTTTTGTAATAATAATATATATCTATTAATATTTATTTAATTTAATAATAATTAATAATAGAGAATTAAATAATATATTTTATATTATTAGAATTAAAATAGTATACTAGATAATAATAATAGTAAATACAAATAATAGATAATATATTGAAGTTTCCCAAGAAAAAAAATAACAATTAACATAATAATAATAATGAATATATAAGATAAATAAGATAAATGGCGTTAAGTGAAGTTATTAAAGTAAGTAATAATAAAAATATAATAGACATATATTTACAAATATAATAATATAATATAAAACAATTAAATATATATAATAATAGTAAGTGACATGTTTATTTGGTCACTGTATTGAGTGTTGTATGGTACCTTGCATATTTTACGTATGGTCATTTTACTTGTTCTGAATATATTTAATATATATAATGTATATATATAGAAGTTCCCATAACATATATATATACATAGTCAATATATATATATATATTGCTTATATAAGAATAATATTAATTATAATATATAATTATATATATTATATATATATATATATTATATTATATATATATATTATATATATATATTATATTATATATATTATATACTATAAAGCGCCCAATATGCTACTCAGTGGTAGACCTAGAGGTCCTGTTTCGCCATTACTCGTCGGGTGTAGAAGAATGGAGCCTATTATCTTCATAGGGCTTTATGGCTTCGTGTACTCTACTCAGCCGTTAAAATTGAGTACACCCTCCTAGATTAACGGACTGCCCGATGAGCGGTGGATTGATTTTATTTGGTAAAATAATATATACATATATATATTTAATATATTATATAATATTATATATATATATATATATTTATATATATATATATTCTATATATTATATATATATATATATATTATTATATTAATTATATTAAATATATATTATATATATTAATATATATTATATATATATCATTAGTCTTATAGATATAAATATAAACATAAATATTTTTAGATATAAAGTTATTTTCCCATTTTCAAAAAGGAAGAAATAATTTTTCCGTTGTTCTTTAAAGCACTCATTAAATTATATTTATAAATTTATTATTTAATTTTATATATATAAAATATAAATATTTTCCATTTATTCACTTTTCCCTAATTATTATCCCTTTAATTTTGTTTATAATATTATAATATATTATATATTTATATATATATATAGAATATATTTATCTTGTATATTAGATATATCTGTAATACCTGTATATATCACTATTTATATATATTATAAATATCTATATTATAATACAATTGAATACCTATCTATTTATATCACTATTTCTGGCAGATTTTCATGAAAATTGGTATACTTTATTAATAATATAACGTATAGCACTTCTTATGAGTAGTTTAAAAATTTTTTTCGCAATTCATTATTTTATATTATTATCATAATTAAATATTTATATATATATAATCATTTATATATATATATATAATTATATATATTATATATATAATTATTATATATAGGAAGATTTTTTTTTCTCCGTCTCCTCTCTCCTCTCTCTCTCTCTCTATATATATATATATATATATATATATATATATATATATTATATATATATATAGTATATATATATTCAACAATAGTATATATATATACTGATAAATACCTATTAATATATATATATATATAATAATTTATATATTATTAAATTATATTAATATATATTATATATCACTATATTAATATAATATTATATTATTATAATATAAAATATTACTATATGATACTAATTATATCCTTACTTAATATATATTTATTATACCTATTATTATTAGAATGAAGTAACCTTTATAATATTAGTATAAAGAATATTTATTCTCTCTCGTCTCGTCTGGCTTCATTCTCGAAATCTACATATTATTGCGTTATGGCTTAAGAATTTTTTTGCTCATTCTCTCTCTCATCCCTCTCTCTCTCTCTCTCTCTCTTCCGTCGTCTCTCTCTTCTCTTCCTCATCTAGGCATAATTCCTCAACTATACATGTTCTCGTATCCATCTTCATATCTCTCTTCATAAGAATTTATATAAACCATCTTTCATATAACATTAAAACGATTTATAAGATATATAAATAAAATAAACAATATCTCAATCATACTATGTAGTTATTGTCATAATTGTAAGTTATCGGATATCATTGTTACCTATATATACTATATATATATATAATTAGAGTAATTAATAAATATATCTTGCATATTCCATATTTTTTAGGACCCAACCTAAAATCGTATTTACCGGAGATTCCCCCTCGATCGTAACAGAGACTTCCTCACGCTTTATCGGTCCGGTGAATATATATATATATATATATAGTATATTATACTATATATATATATATATTCATGTATCTAGATACTATATTATTAATAAGTAGTATTAATAACATATGATATAAGTATTATAATATATATACGTTAAATAATATATTAATATATAGATTATTATTATAATATATATATTTATATAATTATTATAATTATATTAACATTATTATATTATATATATATATATATTATATTAAGCGATAGATGAGGTTTAATATATTAATTACCCAGAATTACAAACTCCCTCAATTTACCTGAGTACAATTAATAATAAAAGGTTAAAGGTGTATTAAAAAATCTGCTAACTAGATTGTTATTATTTTCTTTAATTAATATTCTTTTTATTTGTTTTGATCGCAGATCAATATATATAAGATAATTTTTTATTGTTTATATAATTAATATATGGACTTTGTCATTGACAAACCAAATACATTTTATCATGAGTACTTGATTCCAATGTTATATAAGTTTTTAGCCACGATTGGCAAAGGGTCAAGTTGATGGTATTTGCATGTACTTTGTCAGAGAATTAAATATTTCACTCATTCTCTTTATTATATTTAATATCTTATTCTTTCACTTAATGAATCAATACTGTGCATTACAAATATGTCAACTTATAAGAGGTCTTGTTATAAGGGATCATTAATTATTATAAATAAAATCTTTAAATATTTAATATTAAAAAATAATATATATTAGCGTGCCCGAGCCATCTCCCTGAGGGCACGTCTTGATCGGAGCGATCACTGTTGTCGATTTGGCCGACCTGCCTTCCTTTACCTCGGTCGCATATAGAACCGGGTAGGAGAAATGATCATTCTATATTGGCTGTTTCAATTATTTGAATTATAATATATAATATAATAAAGAATCAAATAGTTAATGTGTGGATCTTATAAGAATGGTATTAAGCAATTTTACCGTAACATAATAAATACATCACATATTTTTCAGAGAATCTGTTGTTTAATACTTACTCATATCATATAATAAACTTTTTGACCTCAAAATGAGTTCTAGCCTTATAATTACAATGATTACAATAAAGATTACAAAAGCATTATTTTATAGTACTAGAGTTTTTCGTACATTAAATATTATATATATATATCTATATATTAATATTAATTTAATATTAATATATAATTAATATATTATATATTTAATATAATATTATATATAATATATATATATTTTATATATTATAGTATTATTATATTTTTTTTTTTTTATTTTTTTTTTATTATTAAAAGTTTCAGTAATGTGAATAACATCGTTTAAATAGGAGGGAATCTATCTAGGTATTTCTACCTAGGATCCGAACTAGGATTCTGAACATCCGCGCCGTTGCCTTGCGACTCAGTCGCTCTACCGTTTGTGCCACGGTATATATATATTATATATATATTATATATATTAATATATATATAATATATATATATATATATATTAATTATATATATTAATATATATTTATTAATAATGTAGTCTAATAATATAAGTATACTAATACTATACATTACTAAATAGTATCTTTATATACTAATATATATATATCACTATATATATATAGGGCTGGGTTTTTATCAGATCAGAAAATAGTTATGAGTACATTAACAATTCATTGTAAAATTTAAGCAATTATTGATTATATATCTATTCTATATACTACTATAGGTATATAGATGATTAGCTATCATAAGAATAAACCTTCTTTATATACTAGATATATATATATATATATATTATTATATATATATATATTATATATTATATTATATAATATTAAATTTATATATACATATTATTATACTATTATAATAATATATATATATATATATATATATATATATATATTCATAAAAATATATTAGATGGATCATATATTCATTTTTCAGATATTTGCTAAGGCGTATTTGAATACGAATATATATTTTTAATTTTCGCGAATGTGAATGTCGGTATTTTTTCTTAGTACTCATATTGCGAATGAGAATATTACATATTGCAAGTAATGGGCCAAATTTTAAACTATAAGTTAAATATTTTCTTCTGCTTTAAGAGTTGAGCCATAAAATAAAAATTAATGAACTCAATTTCCTATGCTGCCAAGATACGGAAAGAGGCACACTCTTACCCGCATTCCACCAATCTCTTTTCCCAACGTTCACACCCTTTGAGAAAGAAAATTCACTTCATTAATTTATAGAGTTACAGTTGAAATTGATAGTTGATAGTTGAAGTCAATTATTGGAATGCTATTCTTAAGAAATAATAATTTTTCAGCTCCTCAACATTTAATCCGCAACGTTTTTCATTATATAACAGACCATCACCATTAAGGAGTTATTCACTGGGAATACTTGATGGCGGACAAGCAAGGTAAGTCATTGCTAAATGCAAAAGATCAGGATACGTCCTCTCATGCATTCCCCAAGAGGAATTCGTCAGGAGGAATGCGTTTTTCTTTGAGGTTTTGACAGATAACCTTTGATGCCTTCTTTCATAGCTAACAATTTTTATCATGACTGCTTGAATGTATGCTTGAATGTGGAATTTAATTCATAACCTCGGTGACTGTGGTACTTGATGATGGTTTTGAAGAAACAAGTCTTGTTCTTTGTTTTTTCCTGAACCTTTTCAGACTTGTATTTTACATTTTTTTTCACATTTTCGGATAATGTTGACTTTAAAACTCTCCTTGAAACACCGAGAAGTGAAAATTTTTGTTTTTGTATCTGACGTCCATAAACATGATCATGGAATGCAAGTCATTCATCTATATGAAATTGAACATTTTGTTAATTTCTCTTAATATCATAGCTCTCATCAGCGTTATTCATTGGCTGTCATTGTCTGAGGATACTAATACTCTCTTCGTGGTAGTTACGAGAGGAACGACTTCCGCTACTGTGGAGGAGTTTATATGATTATCATGGTGAAATCTTAAAAGTGGTTGGAGTACAGTGATACAGATTGTTAGAATAGAATTGTCATTGAATGTTAAGGCATTTGTTTCATCATAAGAATGGCAATACAAGTAAAAAGATTCGTAAAGTTCTTTCTTTCTTATAATCATCTGAAGAGTGATGTCCCACTGTGAAGTAACGTTATTTATTACAGAAAGTTATGGAGCATCAAATCTGGCCTTTATTTTCTTTAATTCTTCTTGATCCATAGTCAAATGATTAAAGTGTGCTGCTACAATTGACTTACATTTTGAAAAGACTTCACTGACTGATTTTGAAATGTCAATTTGCTGTTGATGATTGACACGGTTTGTGCTATTCATTCCAGAAAGATACAAAGCTTTCTCATTATTTGCTCCAGAAACTCTCATGACACAACGAATATAATCCGGTGATAGGCTCCATTTCGCCAACATTAAATATTGGAGTTTGAACTCTTGTTTTCAACATGACTAGTCAGATATAGCAAAGTAGTTTTTGACTGAGCATTTGGTAGACCATTCGTCGGTGGAGAAAGGTAACTTGGATAATAATTGTTTGATAAAGGTTATTAATTCTGAATCTTTAATTTTAACGCAGTCATACATTTTCTCGCAAATAATACCTCTGGGACATCTCATTTGACATAGTGGATTTAAAGGGATTTTTTCTTTCATTAATCTTACGAAGTCAATATCTTCAATGAGAGAAAACGGAAGATCGCCCATTAATATCATTTCTGCAAATTTACTATCCATCATTTGTGTGTTTTTCGTTTTTAGCTTCTTCTATCTTTGCATTTTCCATACGTTTCGAAAGTATTCTGCTTCATTTATAAGGGTGTTTTGGAGATCATTTATATTTTTACTAGTTTTCTTTTCTTCCACTTTCTGGCTCATAGTATTATATTCTTCCCTGTGTTTGTTCTTAGATGCTTTCTTAACCCAGATGTTGTTCTTCCTTTTCGAGAATAATTAAGATTGCAAAGTTACACTTTTCAGTGACATTGTATACAACATATAGAAATAATTCCAAACAAAACTGGATGAGGAAGCTACTAAGCAATTGATTGAACAATTTTCCCGAAAAGTTGGTCTCGTGCTCTTAAACTCACAAGTACAAGTATATCCATATATCAAAGTCAGTAAATTGTAAGAATTTGAGAGTGACTCAAGTTACGACAACAATCTCGGGTCGGTGTGTGTTAATTTTCTGTTAAGTTCTAACGGACCGTTTTTTATTCTCATTCGCATGTATCCAAGTGTGAATGCGAATGAGAATGCTAACAATTTTTTTTTTAAAATTCGGAAATGCGAATAAGTTTTTAATATTTGCGAAGGCGAATGTAAATGCAGAAATCCAAATATATAAAATTAGGCCAAATCTATATATATATATATATATATATATATTAATATTATATATTATATAACTATATATATATATTAATATATATATATATATTATTATATACTATATCTATATATATATATATATAGTATATATAATATATATATATATATATGTATATATACAATATATATATAGATAATATATATATATTATATACTATATGGATATATATATATATATATAATATATATATATATAATATATATATATATATATATATATATATATATATTGTTGCACACTAAATTCTCGATGTATTTCCTTCTGAATTATATTAATTGGAGAAATAATTTCGTGTTTCCAACCTCTTGTCTCATTTTGTGCCAAGTTCCAAGTTTCAGTGATCTCATAAATCTGCAATCTGCCATAATAATATCATATATATATATATACGTATATAATATATATATATAATATATATATATATATAATATAAATATATATATATATATATAGTATATATATATATATATATATCGGTAATAATTTTCACCTCGCTCACTAGTATATATATATATATTATATAAGTATATATATATATATATATTATAGTACTATATATTAGTATATTTCAAATATATATATATATTATGATTATATATATTATATATACTGTGTGTGTGTGCTGTGGGTGTGTGCTGTGTGTGTGTAGATGGTGTGTGTGTGATAATATAGAAAGGATGAGGCAAAAAAATATTGCCAATTTAACGTGATAATATTTGAGTTGTCTTGTTATATATATATATATATATATACTATATTATATATATATATATATATTTTATTATATATTTATATATATATATTTCTTATATATAATATAGTATATATTTATATAATATTATATTATATATATATATATATATTTAAAGAGCATCCGGAAGAATCGAACGTAGTACTCCTATCAAGTATTCTCGATCAATAAAAGGAATGTTCTATCACAAGTATTAATAACTGTAGGTGAGGATCAATCAATGGAGTTAAATTTTTTTTCATTTCTTCACAACGATTCAAACATGGAGTAATTGATTTGATTTAGGTAAAGTCATTTCTAAAGACGAAGCAATAAATGATTGGCAATGTCCATCGTCCATCGTCCATCGTCCATCGTCCTTCCTACAATTTTAAATGATCAGTGATTAAAACGCTTAGAAATAAGAGAGAATTTTCCCCATTTCTAAATAATAGATACTTCCCATTTTAAAGAAAGAATAAGGAATGTCAGGTTAACAGCAAGACGGTTGTTCATTTCTAGAAAAAGGACAAACTTTTCAACAACGGTTTGTTGATGTTCAGAATTAAAATAAAGGATTTTAGTCTCCCTTCTGTGACACAAAATAAACTTTTGGTCATACCAGCACTCTGTCTCTCTCAGTCTCTCTCTCTCTCTCTCTCGTCTGTCTCATCTCTATAAATTAAAGCCTCTCTCTCTCTTTCTCTCTCTCCTATCCTCTCTCTCCCTCTCTCTCTCTCTCTCTCTTCTCCTCTCTCTCTCTCTCTCTCTTCTCTCTCTCTCTTATAGGCAAGTTCACCCCAAGGGAAAGAGAATGCTATCAATTCAACACGTGGTTAAGAGTGAAAAGTAACAACACACACACACCACACACACACACACACACACACACCACACATCACGTAGCACAAAACAAACACACAACACCACACACCACACACGCACACACTCATACATACCTACACCACACTACACACACACACACTCCTAACCTCAAACAGCACAAAATAGACAGCTACGACGTCGGTATGCAAGGTAAGTTAATTTCGCAAATCAGGTTGTTCACTTAATTCACTTAGATCGAAAATTGTAAAGAAAAAAAAATTAAAGATCAAGTATTTGCTTTTTTTTTCCATTTTTCTGTGAAGTTAATAGAAAAATGAATACCGTAATAAATATCGTCATTCCTTTTCAAATCGATAATCTGCATCCATGAAAAAGTATTTCTCATCTTGCACGACAGAAAAGCAATCGATCAGCGGTCTGATGATACTGTTCGGACGCACAGGCTGCTTTGGTTCGCGTTTTCGTTTTGCGCTTGCTTTTCACGGTAGCTTTCACTTTAGTGTGACCTCACCTTTGTGGTGAAAAGTATTGGATCTGGACCAAAGAAGTTTAGCAATATTATCGACTGGAAAAGTGATACGTCTGTCTTTAGGGAATTCAATAGGCGCATTATTAAGAGCAGCTACAGCAAAAAATAGGCAGGTATACCGTATATCTAAAAAAAAAAGTGTTTTTCCTTCACAGCAATTCGCTTGTAGAATGTTTAAAAACAAAAATCGTTTATAAGGGAGAGTATTCTAAAATTGATTGAGCATGTATTATTTGAACTCAAGACGCTGAAATATTCTTATTGGCCCGTTTACATGAATAAAATACTGTTTGTTCTATTTGAAATAGGGAAGATGAAACGTCATTTTTTATGCATGGTGAAATAATTAAGTAACATCTGTATATTATTAGGCTAGGTTAGGTTAGGTTAGGTTAGGTTAGGAATTCTCCATTCACTCTCCTCTCAACAGTGAAATCTTCAATAATATATTTGTAATGAAACAAAAAAAACTCCAACATAACCACCTTATAGAGTAATGAAATCCCAAAAAAACACTCCATTAAGCAAGAGGACCGCTCGGTTTGCTAAACTTTCAATGCGCTTTAGCTCATACTCTAGGAATACTATATAATATATGAGGAGTTTAGTTCCCTTATGAGTTCGCAAATATAGTGTCTCTTAAGTTAATACTTCTCGAACAGAATTCAAACACATGACATAACGACCATATATATAATACCTATATTATATGCATATTCTTGAAATTCATCCATGGTCAATAACCTGTAAGTAATATATCTTCTAAAGTGTTTTTTTGTAATTTTTATTTCTTGGCTCGCCAGACACGATTGTTTTACTTCTGCTGAATTCAATCTCAGCTTATTCTTATTTAATGTATTGGGTCTATCAGCCAGGTCGTATTTTACATTCAGCACTGACATCCGACCACTATAATCGCATTAACTAGTCAACTCTTACAATACGCTTTATGCCCGATACACTATCATCCAGTTCATATTCACATAGCAAACATTTAAATATTTATATTTTCATCTTTGTTAGTTATCCTTTCCATTAATATCCCATTTTCTACAGCTGATTATTTATTATACTAAATTTAATTTAACATTCTTACATTTATATTACATATTCAATCTCAACCTAACACGCCCCTAAGTAATATAGTATATATAATATAACGGATATATATAAATATAATAGGGGGTATAATATAGTAGTAACTATCAGAACTACCCAACAACACTACGAAGCAGACGAGCAGACAACAAATAAAAACATAACCAATACCGCACCAGAAGTACAACCAAGCTACCTATACCTAATAGAACAGATAGATCAAATACACTACGCCAACATACTCAAAATACACTTGTCATTTATAGATCTAATACTATATCTTATATCCGATACAGACTATCAGATCTCTCATCTACAATAACCTTAACTCATACCAGATAAGATCTACCACAACGCACAGTAACTACCGACAACATCTACTAATAAGCCCAATACTCAAGTTCTCTTTATATATATATATTCTCAATATTTAGGATATTAATCTTGAATGTCTATAATACTTGCAATTACATACAATATATAGCTTACCTATACTCCACTCGGCATCATCTCTGTTACATATTTCGATCTTACAATCATATATTATATATATATATATATATATATATAAATATTATAACTATATAATAATATATTACTATGTCTATTGAAGTTGTAATTCCTGATAATATTATATCTAATCTCTTATTACGAAACAGTTTAAGAAGTATTGCCTTAGTTTTAAATTTACTAACGTATATTATTAAGGTTTTTAATCTTCACTACAACAACACTTATCACAAGCTCCGACCTTTTTTATATCTATATATAATATATTATATATATAATCTAATTATTTGATTATACTTGCAGTAACTAATGTCTTCCAGATGTTATTATTTATTATAATTTCTAACCGGACACTTCACAGGGATTAATAACGCTCTCTCTCTCTCTCTCTCTCTCTCTCTCTCTCTACTCTCTCTTTTCCTATTGCTAGCTCTCAAACTCTTTCATCTTACATATTACTCTACGCTTTTACTACTTCACAACCTCTGCCTCTTACTCTACTCTCAAACATATGTAGTACTGCAGATGCTAATGCAAACTCTCGATGATACGAGAAGATTTGCACGCATCGACTAGAAAAAACACACTATGAGAGAGTAGATAAGAGAGAGAGAGAGAGATGAGAGAGAAGATGAAGTTTGGTCTATTTGGTAAACAGATATTTATGACTGACCTTCGTCCGTTTCTGCTGGAAGTAAGAAGTGAGTACGTTCTCTAAATATTCATATCCGTAGTAGCTTATATTTTTCAAAATTTGACATATATTGATTATCAATTTTACAGATGAATATATCTATCTACTGTCTCTCTCTCTCTCTCTCTCTCTCGCTCTCTCTCTACTCTACTCTCTCCTCTCTTCTCTCTTGTATATACCGTAATCATAGAAATAGTTCGCTATGGTCATATTTACATAATAATATGAAGGCTAGACTCAATAAATTTACATGTATAATTTACGACTTTCATACTTATCGTTATCAATTATTATACTAATATATATTATATATATATATATAATTATATATATATAGGTATATACTATACTATATATATATAAATATATATCATATATATATATATATATATATTATATATTGATATTGAATATAATTATATATATATATATAACTATAATATATATATATATATATAATATATATATCTCACTCTTATAATATATTGTGAAGTAATAACCCCTTAAGAACTTCTCCAATGCTGGCGATTGAACCTAGGGTTGTGATAATTACTATAATGAGGTAATCTTTTTCTAAATACCTATCAGAGTTATTCTAACGCTGCTAGTATACGTGATGAAAATCATATGTAAGCCTACAATTGTTATATCAATACATAATATTCCCCGGTAGTTAATGGATAGTATATTATCATGCAACGCAGATGGGTGTGACTCTTAGATATTTTTGCCTAAGTTGATATACAGCGAGTAACTGGATTATCAGTGGGAAGGGAGTTAGTGTGGTTCTGTTTGTGTGTGGTGGTATAGTATCCGATTCACGGTGAACATTAGCTAGGAGGAAGAGTTCTTCTCGTTGAGCTATTCTCTTTAGTTCATCGTGGCTATAAAGGGTAAAGGGAAAAAAGGTACTGTAAGGTATTATGGTATTAGATTTATTGTATGTGTTGTAGGGAAGATATTATGTTGATATTTTCGGTCGAAAGAGTGCGTCGCGATTCGATACGATGCAACAGTGTAATGAAGCTCGGAGATCTGCTAGCGCGCGAGGAGTTACTCAGGATATAGTGTGCGTGTAAGATCGCTCGCGGATGTTGAGTGGATCTAACTTATAGTTAGTATATTCATAATTTCATGATTGGATAATACACGTGTTAGCAGACCGAAGTAATATTTGTTAGGCTAATTTTAGTGGCTTTATGGAATATATTTGCATACAGGCGTATAATTAATTAGTGAATTAATATTCGAATCTATGGCTAGGGTGTTTAAGTGTATTATTATATGGTATATTGATTTGTCTGCTTGAGAGAGTTTTCCTGGAGTTATATGCAATCAGAACTATAGATGTATGCATTATAGAATAAGCATGCATAGTGGAACGCCGTGATGTGTTTAAAGTATACACGATAAGTGTTCATGTCGCTTATAATGTGTATTGTGTGTTGGATAATTGAATAGCTGGATATTAGCGATACAGATAAGAGTTCGGTAAGTAGTACTCTTTTCTTCGCTCTTATATCTCAATTATCTGTTTTCTGATAGACATTAATAGAATAGAAAAATAATAGATGAGATAAGGTGTTCTTAATATCTAAGAAAAATTGTCAGAATCAGGTGATAGAATGTATAAGAATGTAATGTGGTCGGAGAATGGATGAGAGTGGAGATTCCCTACTTATTTAAGGATGATTTGGTTTTGTGCTGAGAGCGAATGATGAGAAGAGAGTTTGATCGAGGGAGAATAGTCAAGAGAGATTATGTAGGTGATAGTTTAAAAGAAACGGTTTAAAGTAGAGAGCAGTAGATGAGAGAGAGTAAGTGTAATGGTTGTGAAAGTGAGGAGAAGACGACGTACAGTGTGAGTGATATGTATAGCATGAGTGAGGCAGCATGGAAAGGGTGTAGAGTTTAAGATAATTTAGGATATTGTGTTAGAGAATGAGCAAGGGAGAAGGATATGTAATGAACACAGCAGAGTGATTAGTAGAAAATGGACGAATCTAGTGCACGATATAAGCGTGTGCATAGTGTCAGATATACACAGTCGATTTGGTTTATATGTAATAAATTAGCGGACTATATTATGTAATTTGCAATGTAGTGCGTTTATATGATTCTGCTATATAGAAAGGACTACTATCGTATTATTAAGTATTATATAATTCGGAAGAGGATGTAGTTTATGTATATTAGACGTGTTGTTAGTGTTTGGATATAAGTAATTGAGCCAATCTAATACAGAATTACGTGTTAGATCTTATATTACAATATGTCATTAATAAAAACACAATCAAAGATAATAATAATAATCATATAGTTAATTCTTCCTAATTCTATAATGATGTCGCGCATATCAGGAGAATAGCTAGAAATGATGAATGCAAATAAACTCAAGTAGCATCTTGGTATAATGAAAGTATTTAAGAGAGATTGTTTTTGCCGGTGATGATTTGAGATTTGATTTGATAAATCGAAATAATGAGAATAAATGAGAACTCTCTCATGCTTACTCTTTCGTAGCATGCTCTCTTGTCGTCATGGGAATGCGTCTCGTCTCTGGCTCGTACAGTACGTCTGCGTCTACTACGGCGTCTTCTCGTCTCGCTCTGTACGCTGCTCAATTTTGCTCGTACACTCTTCTCTCTCATCCCGTGGTATTGCATATTTATATAGAAGTTACAGAAGACAGAAATGAACAAGTGGATTAACATAGTTCGAGAACGTAGATTAAAAAAAAAACACGACGACAAAAGAAAATAATTTTTTAATTGGAAGAAGTGTTCAGTGACAGAGAACTGAATCGTTGAGACGTAAACGTCTGAGAATTTATAGTATTTCAAAAACAGACTGCAAGATTGGATACATAATCATAGATACTGAATGGTTAGTGTGTTTTAGTTGACGAATGAGAGTAGTATATGGTATGTAGTCCCACCAGGGTCCAATGAATGAACCTCACACCATTGATGAGATGAGTCAAGTATGTAAGGGTGTCAGTGTCGCTTATATATATATAGTATATATATATATTATAGAATCAACACGGTTGTAGCATATCTTAGATAGGTTAGTGATATTTACTGAACTGTCGATACTAGATTTCTCTATCTACTATATAGGATAATATAGGGGCTATAGATAAGGCTCATAGTGTAAGACTTTTTTTCTACTTGGCTCATATCTATAGTGATTATACTAACATTATGTTTTATACGTTTACTCTAATATAGCTTATTCGGAGGGTATGAATTGTGATTTATAGCTACTATAGCCTAGCAATGTCATATGTAGAGAGATATAATGAGTATGTAGAGTAGTTGATGAATGATGAATGATATTGACAAAAAATTTATTTGATTGAGAATAGATGTATGCATGTTAGTATGTATGTATATATATTATATATTATACATATATAAATATTATATAATTATATTTATATGAAGAATAACTATAATTATTACTATTAAATATATTATATATAGTATATTAAGTGTGAGTTATATATATATTAAACAGCTAGTCATATATTTATTGAAGTTATATGTACTTATTATCTAGTACACTACCTCACGTAATGACTTTGCTTTCAGCAATATTATTGTTCTCGATGTGAGGCGTGTACTCTTCATACTATAGTTATAATGTGTATTACTCTATAAAATTATCTTAGCTTCTTTACAATATATCCCTACTCTAATAACATTATTCTAACTTTCATAACTCTTTCTCATACTCACGGTTCTCTATAGTCATTCTTGCTGCTGTGCAACATAAAATCATACCTTGGTGACCATTAACATTATATAACAAAAAATATTTAATTTGAGAAAATACTCATCATCATCAACTCTCGTGTTTATTAGCAGTAAATGGGCTCACTAGGCCCTCTCAGAGAAAATTGAGTATAATAGATATTTTAAAAAGTTCATGTATTGTGAGATAAGCGAGACTATTTTTCCTTGCTATCATATTGTACATGTATAAGCACTAACCTAATGTAATGTACAACTTAAAAGAGTTACTAACAGTATTGTAGCTACACTGATATCTGTACTTGGTTACATTAGGTGTATACCAAGGTCTTCTGTTTTTCACCTGGCTTTTGGTAGTCATATGTACTAAGGTCGAGTGTACAAAATGCCTCAATATGAAGAACTATTATTAGAACTGTTCTGTACTTTCGACTAGTGTTATGCTCTTTGTCATCTCTCTTATTAACTCGGTCGTCTTCTGGTTTCTGTATTATCTATTCTTTCTTCGAAAATACACCCAAGTGGCAGGTGCTCGGAGGGAACTTGTCACTCGGGTACCACCACTAGTTACTCTCGCTCGTACGACATCGTTGATACACTTTGTTGAGCTTTTGAATAGTGCGGTGCTCTAGTTGTATTATCGACTCGTGTATTTATTGGTAGAACTCCTAGGCTAGTACGGTTGCTCTGGATGCTATCCTTCTGTCCATATCTATCACGTGTATGTGGATAATCTCTCCATCTATATCTCGCTGTGAGTGTCTACTGTCTGAAATTACTTACCTCTAATTCAATCACTGTAGTACTGTGCTCATCTTAGCGTAATTTGCGTTATATAGTGTTGAATTTTGAAGGCGTGTAGTACAACCCCCCTCATCTGAATAAGTTCTATCGTCACGTGTAATATATATAGAGTGTTGGTGTGACAACTAGTATATAAATTATAAAAAAAAAATAAATCAATTCTAATAATTCCATTCCAAGTTTGTGTAGTCAATATCTAGTTATAGACTATGCATATCAGTCCATGATCATCTTATTGACAACACAACATTACTCTAAAATTTGCACCCTTATAATATATATTATATTAACTATGATATATATAAATATTCTGTATAAATTTTAGTACTTGATGCATAAAATCTAAATATACCGTATATATATATTTGAATATAATATATAGTGTTAAGTTGTTTGAAAACTCATTGGTTCAGTAATCTCTTTTTAAAAATGACAGTTGCAGGATGCATTCATTCCTTGTTTTGTAATTTCCGTTTTCAAATCAAATTTTTTATTAATCATTTAGTTTTCGATTTTTCAATTAATATGCTGCATTTCAGATTGGACATATATGTAATAGCAACCAAGTGTTTAAGATAATTATTTTTTACATATAATATAACATTGATAATAAATAATTTATTATACTAGTCATTAGTAAAATTAAATATGTCACGGAAATATCAATATTCAATATAGTGATATTCAATTGAAAATATTATATAATGAGAGTAAACTACTGAGTAAACTCGAGGAATTTATTTACTGTGTCTCTGTTATTATAATACGTTCATTATAATTTAATAGTG
>JABUQX010090056.1:15000-47907 GCA_015478945.1 Trachelipus rathkii | reverse complement strand
TTTAGAACATTCAACCACCGCTTCTTTTTTCTTTTTTAACCGGGTGCATCACCTTTATTCCACATCTCTCCTGTTAAACTTCTTACTTCCACTTTAGCACATTCCTTCATACATTCTTTTTGTTTTTGACATTCTTTGTAATTTCTTCCAGATTTGTCAGTTCAACTTGTTCCACATCATTGATTACTTGGCAAGAGCTTTAAATACATATCCTTATCACCCTGTCACTTAAAACTTTCACTCTTAATTACAATTTCCTTCCTTATTCACCTTCCTCTCCATAGAATTAATCTTACAATAAAACAACATAATGATCCGATAATCCATTCCTAACCCCCTCACTGATTAAATCCAACACATACATCTCTTTCACCAACACAAATCAATTATGCTTTTTCACTATATATACACTCTCTACCTACACAACTCTAGTATACTATGGAATAATACTTTGCGTTTAAAGAAAAGGTATTACTTTACCACATATACCCGTCTCTTCACAGAATCACACAATTTTCATACCATTCTATGTTGTCTCCGAACACCCCTTAAAGCCGAATCACTTCTTTTTTTGTATCATATCCTATCCAACCATTTCTTTTGGGTCATGACCCAACACAACAATCGGAGAAAATTTTCACTAGCACCAAGACTCAACATCATTCAGCTTATCCCAGAAAATCGACTCTCTTCAACACTTTACTCTCAGATGAACCATACAGTATGTTACAACCACAAACCTGACCTTTTAAAGCTTAAATCTAACCATTAGAATTCATAGTACTCAACACACACACAGCACAAAATCGACCATAGCTCGATATCACAAGTCACTCATCATAATTGCCCCATTTTTTTTTAATTGCAAAGTCTTCTCACCCCCTCATTCCTTTCACACCAGCACAAACATTTCACACCACACACTCATTTTCACCGTTTCCTCATCTTTATTTTTTTCAATCACAGCGAACAAATCAAATATGCCTTTCTAAATACATTCACCCATCTCCTCTTTCACATTTTTTTTCTCCTGTACAGTTTCCATGACCCATTTAGCGATTCATACATATCTTCGCCTCAAAAGATAAAGATGCCGCCTACGGCACGATCTACGACCTTTCATCGAGGCATTCGTAGTCCATTAGCATTCCTTGTAAAAGATAAGCGGTAGTGGCAGCCAACCCAACTACAAAGCGTCCCTTTAGTCGCCTTCTACACCACGCAGGACATACGATGTGGGCAATTCTTTTCTCCCCACACATAGGATATAAGGGATAGGGATGTTTGTAAAATGTTGTCTAGAAGATGGGTTGTGAGAAATAAGTACCTGTGTATATGACTGTGTGAGTAAAACGTAGTGTCCCAGATGTATCTGGATGATGAGTGTGGATATGAAACACAGAACAGAAAGGCGAACCATTATACACTGGAATGTCATGGGAACCATACATACAATAAGCAAAATGGGAGTAATTTCATCACTGTGAATTATAGGGGTGTCTACTCTCTCTCTCTCTCTCTCTCTTCTGTTCTCTCTCTCTCTATTAATGTATACTCCTATATATATATATATATATATATATATATGATCCATAAGTATATATATCTTATACTTATATATATATATATAAAACTATATTATATATTATTATATATATATATATATAATATATAATATATATAATATATTTCCATTTTAATACTGCTATTTCTTCTAATATTCACCAACAAAACCCACATACAATTGCACTATCACCTTTTTGATTATGCCAATGGTATGCAAATTTTCGAAGTGTTCGGAGATTTACAAAGTGTTCCCTCCACACATTCTCTGCACATTTCATCAGTTATTGAAAAACACCATCATATTCTGAAACTTTCCGCGCTTCCTTCCGGAGAAGCTTTCTATGTCACTTGTAACGTCTCCATTTCATCTCCTTTCCAAACTGTTCATTTTTACCTCATTTTTTCTCCAATGTATGCAATTAGTCTTCCTTTTTTCCTTTCTTTTGAGCTCATTATTTGCTTTTAGCACATTCAAACCATTGTTTTTTTACTTTTACCGACGCCTGCATTCACCACTTCATTCTCATCTATATTGAATATCATCGTACGTTCCTACTTTAGCACATCCAATACCTCTCTTTTCACTACTAACAAAGGTCCTTCATTTTGAGTGCACCAGATTTGCTCAGTTTTATCTTGTTCACACTCAACTGATTTATTCGCAAGCACTCTTAAATAATTTTCCTATACTCTCATAGAATCAATAAACCTCATCTTTAATATCTTTGCCCACTTCCTTCCTTACCTCTTTTCCTCTCCATCCAAGTCCCCACTATCTCAATTTTACAGTCAAACAACAGGTAATATAATGATCCGATATCCCATCCCCAGCCCCCTCATTGAATTTAACATCCATCGCATACCCTTCATCAGTCTGCCATCTTCTTACAAAAAACACATAAAAAAATCAGTACATAAACTTTTCACATTCGACCTACCTCTCTACTCTACACCAACTCAAGATTAATTACTTCATGATACTTTTGGGTGTTTAAAGAAACAGTATTACCTTAGCAATATACCTCGTTCCTCCACAGAAAAACTCAATCAACCCTCTTACATTCTCATTTTCTCTCGCACTTCCCCAAATTTACCTGTTATTACCGATCCCTCTTTCTGATCCCCAACTTCCATTCCATTTCAGATCGCCCAACATAATTCAAATCTAAAGCTCCTACTCACCCCATCTAAAACGGTCATTCAGATTATTCCGAGAGTCGCCACCTCTGTGAAGCCCGCTAACATCCTTACCCTCAGATTGAACCATATGTTACACCACACCATAAACTTGACCCTTTTTAAACTTAAATTCTCGTCTACAAAATTTCTGTGATTCGAAATTCTTGCCGATGGTCGGAATTTCTCAGTGGCGTAACCGTAATCTCAGGTTTCACCAACTGCTTTGAAAACTACAAACCTGTTCATTCTTCCTCGCTTTAAAATAAGCCTTCCCAACTGTCTATCCCTTGATGGCCTGATGCTTACCCGTAAAACAACATAAACATCTAGGATCTAAAAATAAATAAAAGATTGGTCTTGGAGACCTCACATCACATCCGGTTGCTAAAATGGCCTCAAAAAGCTGGGCATTCTGTTCAGAATTGCCTGTGAATTTATTTTCTTCTGCTGCAGATTACTCCAGTGTATAAAGGTCTTATTCGCCCCTGCATGGAATACGGTTCCCACATTTGGTTGGGGTGGATCCGGATCCACCCTCCTTTTGGATAGAGTTTTGAAGCTAAGGCTAAGGCTTATAAACTGTCCATACTCTCTGACTCCCTGACCCTCTTTCTCTGCGTCGTTACGTGGATGCCCTATCTCTTTTCTAAGGTATTACAACGGCACAGGTGGTCGCGAGAATTGACCTCTCGCATTCCCCACCACTGCGTCGCCCTCGGACTAACACAAGAGGTGCCTTGTTCGCTCATGAAAATTGTGTGAATTTGGAGACTCAAAGATCACTCGTTGTTGTACCTCCTTTCTTTCCAGCCAATCTGTTAGGGATGAAACTCGTTGCCTTCTTTTACTTTCCCCGCAATATTTTAATCTTCCTCTATTTATTCCCGCGTCTTGCACCCACGCTGGGGAATTGCTCGCTCTTAGGCAAGGGTCGGGATGGTTTACTTTCCATTCCTATTTTATTTTTTATTTCTTTATGTAACATATTTATTTATTTATTTATTTTTTTTTTTTTTTTCCCCCTTCCTTTTTTAAAAGGGCTTTGCCCGTGAGTGGTGGTACCTTATATGATAAAAAAAAAAAAAAAAAATGTAAACAGTTACACTGCTCACCTAACACGTCTTGAGAATCTTGAATTTCTAACTTCGATGTTCTGTGGACTTAAAAATCTTTCTTTCTTCTATTTAAAAATATTGTGTTTTCTGCACTGTTCTCCTAACAGAGCAGATTTCACGCCTTTTTTGATATCTTACTACTTTCACGAGACTGGTATATCTTCTCATCCAAATACTGAGGTCCTCTATTTGGGGGATTTCAATGTACACAACACTGAATGGTTGGGGTCCTCTCATACTGATTTAGGTGGGGAGGAGGCCGAATCATTCAGCTTCTCAACGATCTGAGCAACTAATTAAAGACCCACAAACACATTCCGAATCGTCCCAACCATTTCTTTGAATCACACTTGAACCCTATGTTTCACCACTAGTCTTCTCTCTATAAATACAATACACCACCTTCGCTTCCTATTGGTAAATCTTACCACAACCTTAAATCTTCCCTCTCTTTATTAAATACTTTCTCTCCAACAGCTCCTGCCTGCCCCTATCGCAGTTTTTATGGCACTTTCGATCAGGCCGATTTGAGTGGCTTGCGTTGCTTCTACCGGCGTAAACCTCTCATTGGACACATCTCTTCTTCTCACATTTCCAATTTTCTGCCGATAAGGATGGAGCTGTTATCGTTGATGGGTTGAGCAGATTCAGGTTCATTCCTTCTTCGACAAATCTTTCTCTCATAATACATGGTTCAATCGTGCTTGTTCTCTGGCCATCAGGCTAGAGACAGTGCTATCGGGTGTGGAAAATTCTCGATACTCCTATCACTCTTGCTTAATTTCATTATCATAAGAATCGTTGCAGAGATACTCTTCGACGAGGCAAAGTTGGCTTTCATCAAACGAAAGTGCGCTAAACTCCTAGGTTCTCCTACTGAAAAAATCTTTCCGGCCCTCTTGCAAAAACATCATTAACAATTCAGAAATCTGGCTTCCGCCTCTTATTCGATCTGATGGTTCTGTTGCTAATTCCTCAACTGAAAAATCAATCTCTTTGGCTCCTATTTTCCTCTAACTCAACCTAGACGATTCTGCATTCCTCTTTCTCCTCCTCTCTCAGGTGTCCTATTTGCCTGTGCCTCTGTGTGATATATATAGTGCATGGGCACTCCACCTGAAATCTATGAGCGCTCGAGGGGGTAGCCCGATGGCGTCCTCCCCGTTTGGATGGGGAATGTGCATCCGTGCTGACCCGCCGCTCGTGATGAGTGTGAGTAAATTTATGTTCTCACAAATCTAGTATCTATAATTCCTTAGATAGTTGAAGACAATGCCAGTGCTCTCTAAACCAGTGATGCTAGAGAGTATGTCTGTTTCCTGCATGCACTCTCACACTCAATACACTCTCTACATCTTCTCTCACGTGTGTGAGACTGCGTGCGCTCTCCAACATAAGATATATACTCTCTCCATTTTATCTCCTCACGCCACTGACTGTATGCCTCGCGACGCCCGTCTCTCTGGATTGTCATGCTTACTCTTCCCCCATACTCGCAGCTTATACTTTTCTACGTACGTGTTAGTGGCTTTTCCACCCTAGAACTCCGGGGAGACTTAGCGTACGGTGGCGCTTGGAACATAATGCCAAAGTGTAACTCCTCTCTCGTAGATGTATCCTTTATATTCCTTCTCTACCTCTCAATATACCACTCGACTCTCAGCGCTTACCTCGACCTTCTATTTGAGGTCCTCCATATGGCACTCCGTCCTGCGTCATCATATTGCCTTGCGGAGATTCTACAGAATCTCATCTCATATTTTCAGCTGTTCTCTCACAGGCGACTTTACTTTTTCTGACTCGAGTCCAGTGTTCCTCAGGTTCTGTCTATCTCCTACTTTATTCTTACACTCTCTCTCTCACCATGGAGCTCTCTCTTCGACATCCTAAAACTCATACCACTCGTAATTGCGAGCCGATGACCGACCCTTCATTCTTCAACTCTCATTTCCAATTCTGCTCCCTTTCTTACTTCTAGAATTGCCTCTCGTCTTAATTATTTCGATTCTATTCTCGCTGTTCTCTGGATAGGATTTCCGGGTTGGGGTCTTCTCAACCTTGGTGAAATTTAATTCTTTAAAACTCAACTTCTACAAAATCTTCCCTCTCTAAACACCTTCCAACTTTTCCTATCTCTTTCCGACGTTTCTCGTCCTCCTGTTTAACAATATAAAACACCTTGGCCTAACAAAACAAAAAAATGTCTTGGGCAACCTCACATACAACGGTGTTGCTAGGGCCAGCCGGCGTCCAAAAGAAACTGAATTCGTTGTAGACTGCGAGAACTTTTTTTCCTCTTCTCAGTTGCTCCAGCTATACAAGGGCCTCATTCCGCCCTTGTATGGAATCTGCTCTATTATCTGGGGGGGGGCTCTGGTTTCACCCGGCGCTTTTGGATTAGGGTCGAGTCAAAGGGCCAAAGACTTATAAATGTTCCGTACTTTCCACTTCACTTGGACCTCTATCTTTGCGGCGGCGATGTTGGCTGCTTTATCTCTTTTCTATTTACGTACCGCAGCGGCAGCCCGTGCTCGAGGAACTTGGCACTCTCGGCCTCCACCTTTACGATGTCCTCGTAGCCACTAGGGATGCTGTGCTGCGCATGCGTTCTAAGTGGGTCGAAATTGGTAACTCCGAGCTAGTTCGCTTCGGTGTTGCCGTCTTTCCAGCCACTTCTGTTCTGTGGAATTCTCTTCCATCTTCTGGTTTCCTGCTGAAATTTATTCTCCCGCACTTGCACGCCTGGGTCTGTGTGTCTACGTAATTGCGTTAGTTGTGTACTTCTGAGGCGCTGCGAGACGAGCGCATATGCATTGAATACGAGGGCTCTCATTCGCCCTGCGTGTGTAGCTCACGTCGAACCCTGTGGCAATCGCTAATAATGAACTCACATGCCGCGCAACCGTGGTAGATATATATACGTTCTTAGTATATTTATATAACCCAGTATATATAGATATTATAAAATATAAGTAGATATATATATATAGTATATATATATATAGATTCTTCAATATTCGTACTGTATACGAATATAATCACCTAATGTTATTAGGCGTTTACCCACACTCACACAGCTCACATGTGCTTGCATACTAGCATCACCTCAAACTCTCTCATATATATCATCATAAATACTCCTCTATTTACATACTTACTAACACAGTTCTCCATAGCTCAACCCTATCAAGTAAAAGACGTGGAAAACTTTTATTTGAAATCATTCAAGGAAGTTATCTAATTTTCAATGGTAAAATTGGTTTTAAATTATAAACATTTTAGTCCACATTTTAATTAAATTTGTACTGGGGGAAAGTGGTCCATCGTATAGAAACTGCTCTTATTCGACAGAGGCCAAAAACGAACATGATAGAAATTTTAATCCCCCCATCTAACTATGCATAGAGCCTGCCTAACTACACTCTTGCTTCCACTTACTCCTTGCTACACATTCACTCTCACAACCTCCCTTAGCACGTGGCAGCCGCACATAGGTATATGTCTATATACTCGCTACTCAGTAACTAATCTCCTATACTCTTCTCACACTAGAGCTGACCTAACGCAACTGTAGACATTTGAATACTGAGACAAGTTTTATAGAATAAATAGTGTGGTGCATTAGTGAGTTAACGATGAATTCCAGTATCAAGAACAATTGGCGATGCTACGGCTTCCTATTTACGTCCACTCACTCGCACACACCTCTCCCATAATATGTGCAATAGAATGTATGTGTATTTTGATTTATCTATTATATATACTAGTATGATTGAGATTATAATTTGATTAATCTATTATATATAGTATAAATAGATTTATTTATACTTTAATTGTTATTATTATTATGATATAATATGTGATATAAATTTATTTATTTATATCAAGTAACCCCATGATTTATAATTGATAATTAGCTTTAATTATTTTTTAAATTTTACATTTATGAAGTAATCTTAGCTACTTGCATGTTGTGTTTCTTGAAGTCAATGAGGTTTTTATTAATTTGACTAGGGTTATTGAGAATACTAATATTTTAGGTATTATTGATAAATTCATGATTAGATTATTATTGATATGAATTGAATATAAATACTCGTTGGATAAATTTCGAGATTCCCATCTTATGGGAGTTCGTGTTAAGAGTACCAAATATTTCTTATGACTATATGCATTTAGTTGTCAATTCTCCACATAACAATCTCGTCTCTACCCTTGGAGCTTTGTATTAAGTCTTGTCATTTACAGTCTCGTGATTATGTGCGTTTCTCTGATTGCATGCAACTTAGAGCTATTTTCAAGAGTAAAGAAGAATAGTTGTGTACTCCTCATATTCATCTGAATAAGAATTAACGGTGAATATAGCTCAAGAACTATGCTCTTGGTATTAGCTGATTATGAATGGGATGATACGCTATGTAGTATAATTGTTTCTTCACCTATTCTGGTCATGTTAATTTCTATAAGAACGCTTGGACCATCTGGTTATAGGCCGCAGATTTAGATTTTTTCATTAACCGATGGTTCAATAATACGTTTATTCTAGGAACCGGTAGTGCGAAGCTTTCGAGCATGTAAGTTATTACCGGATCACTTCAGCTGTCTATCCCATACCTTTCCTGCCCTATTTGCTGATATTATTTTAAGTAACGCCTCCGACAAGCTCGCATAGTGGACGTGAAGAGTTTTGACTTTGTCGCCAGATGCTCGACTCTCCATTCGAGAGGACGCTGGTTCATTGGTGGCGAACAGGTCAGTCACCTTCGGTCCCGTGCTCGAGTCGTTGAGTTTTACGGCTTGGTACACTGTTGGCACCAGAATTGATAAAATCTCGGCTGCCAATACTACTCGAGTTTGGCTATTCGAGTATTACTGCGGGCGATGGGGCTTAGGCGACATCTTTACGCGTGCGCGCTCTTGTCTTTAGAGCTTCGGGTCAATTCCATGCTAGCGCTAAGCTACTCCCACCTCGCGTTGTTACCCTCTGAGTCATAGGCAGAGCGGCAATTCAATAAACACGAGATAACAAGAAAGTTAGGTTTTTTTCCCTTAAACAGTTCATTATGAAAACCTCAGAGAACAGTTTTCACTCATGAATTAAATAATTTAGAAGATAAAAGTTAGTTTTATAGTCTGTGTATGGTGATCTCTCCATTACTCCACTACATTATGGGTTAGTAGTTTTTGGACTATTGGGAACAAACTAAATTTGTGAACGAGTCTTGTCCCAAAGCTCATTGTAGGATATATAGTACAAATTAATATTTACACTTTCACTTTTCCTTTAGAAACACCAAGTGTCAGAGAAATTGAATTTTCTCGATCTCGAGCTCTGATATTCAACGCATCTGTGCTCTACATGAAATATGCGCCTGGGCCTATTTTTCAACCACTTTGATAGCATAAACGAGAGACGGAATAGATTTACTCACATGCTCTTTTCGTCGGATGGTCAGGCTTCCAACTAGTATATTAAAGCTGGTAGCACCACAGTATCCGTTCCTATTTCATGGTGGTCAGAGACCCATAAGCATAGGCCTACGTGGCGCCTCAAAGCTTGGCGGCCTAGTATCTCCACGTACAACATCACTCACAGGTTATTACACTGTTCGTCCTAGCTATCCGAAAATTAAGATATAACTATAAGTTCTGTTCATTACTTAACATTATCATTGCAGGTGTTTTGTCTATGGATAAACTAACGCGGTCGCGACTCATAACACTGCACCGGGCCATATGGTTCTCTCTACAGCGTCACATAATGCATACCTTCTTATTTCGTAATTGCTTCCAAACCATTTCACAGTATGCATATTCTGAATGAGACCTAACTACGCATCCCCATATAATCTTATCGCGAATTACTCTTCTATTTTTGAAATGTCTCGCGAGTGAGGATGGGTTTACACCGGCCCGACACCATGCCACATAATTCTGCATTCTCCAAGATATATTCCAACTCAATTCCTCTACGTTTCATCTGTGCATATGATAGTGTGTGGTTTTCTCTTGCCATAATATCCATCGAGAATGGCCAATGCACGTTCTTTCACTTTGTATTGTGTATCGTTGTAACTCCATATCCCCTCTAGCAGTCTCACCTGTCTCTGGGTCTTCCAACTAGACCCTAGTATCATGGTTTACGGTAACTAGGCAGGACTTATCATATCCCCTCCGTGAATAATATAATTTTTCACAGAGAGACCAGGGACACGGAGAAAATTAAGAAGTAGTTGATTCGTTTTTGACTTAAATCTCTTGGGAACTAACATGCTTTGCTAATTAGTAAATAGTAACAAGCAAACTCAATTACACTCCTCGTTCGCTTCATTGTGTCGTGTCTGGTATTAGAGATATTTATTGCCGCGTGATCGATTTTGACGCTGCTCTCAGAGATTGGGTGCTAGATTTGTCTCTTGCAACTATCTGAACCAGATCAGTAGCCTTGCGATTACTTTATGTATCTGGATGTGTGCTTTGTGTGGGTAGTGCGAGTATGAGACTTCCCTGTATAACTTCTCTAGACTCCTCAGAGCACAAAAACATGGACAGGGTTTTAGTATAACGGTAGTATATAAGGATATAAACTAGATAATGCACTTATGAACTTTAATATAATTATACTTTAATTTTTAAAATTCATTTAGATTTTATGAATATATGTATAGCATATATCATATAATTATATATATGATTACCTAGTATGGTATAGGACAGATAAGTTAGTCAAATATTAAATACTTAATAAATTATAAATAAAAGTGTTAAAAGTAAGGGGTCTCATTCACCTAAGAAGGCATTAGTTCCTTAATATTAATAGAGTAATATTCTATTTCTACTAGTAACTCTTAATGTGCAAAAAGCGTGGTTGTGTGTATATACTTAAGCTCTTGTACAAGTTCGTCTGGGAACATTCCCCGAATGTTACTAGAGACAATAAATACGTTGATGTGAAAGAGACGACGATGAATGAGAGATTCTATGGTTTGAGTATTGGATAAGCTCAAGTTATTTAATTAATAGATAGCTTATTCTCACAGTTATTGGCTTTTGTATAAAAGCACATAGAGAAAATACCAAAGCTAATAAGGACAGGCAGAAGGTAATCGATTATAAAGAATGCGAAATGTCTGGTTGTGACGAAGAATCGGCGAGAGAGCGTATGAGCTGACATATTATCATAATACTGAGTGATCCATAGTGGTATCATTAGTAAGGCTATGGTGCGCGGTAATTTTAGATTTATGTTGTGCAGTCAGAGTTTGGACCATTTATTTAAGGTAATAGTAACAAATTCTTTAATTAGTATTTGAAATCTTTATTTCATAGAGTGATTTGTGGACTAAAGGTCAACGTTAACTGTGTACGGTTGAATTGGATTGCAATTATACGTCGTATCTGGTTGATGTGATATTGAGTTAAGAAAAGCGTTATGAGCAGTGTTATGTGTGACATAAAAATGCGTGAAATAGATTGTTGTGTCCGAATCGTGGGTGTGCTTGAGATAGTTTAATAGGGGTATTTCATATTCTATGATGGGGGACCGATATATATGTTAAATAAAAATATTGTCTATCAAAAAATTATTTTATATTGCTCAGCGTTTACGGAGCACCAATAAAAAAGACCTTGTGGTTTTCTCATGTTCTATATGAACGTTTCAATTGTTTTATTTGAAAAAAAAACCCTCAAAAATATTGCGTTTTTAAAGGATGTACAACCATGGAAGGGATACCTTAATTGATACTTCAACATTTGAGATTTTTAATAAAGGCAATCATTTTTAAAAAAAGTAATTGGATGTGTAGAATATAAGATTTGTTGTTAAGTAAATGGAATATATAACTAGAGGAAAAAGCTTTATTTTATTCCATTAAGAAAGCAAGATGAGTTTTTCAGAATTGGAAGATCTATTATTCTAGATATACTATTTGATTTCATGAATGAAGAAACTTGTTTTATTTTCTATAGAAATAAGTGTATTTTTTTATGTGTGTATGAGTTTTGAATATTTAAAAAATTAGTATAATTTTTGATACATGCAGTATTAGGGTGATATATGACTCAAGGATTTTAAAATTTAACATGTAGTATATTACACAAACTTTATAATACACTGAACATTTGTATGAGAACTATTATAATTAAACAATAGTATATGTTGCTTGGTAGTATATATATTATTTTGTTAAGTATTTAGCAATTGATTAGTTTTAGGCTGTTATAGCTCTAAATAAGTTTTTTTCTTTAGTATTATAATATTAATGTATCTTTGTATGTATATATATATACTAATTACATTATTAGTATTAATGATTTATTTGACAAACTAGTATATGATATATGAGTATAGTGTAGTTTTTGATTTGGAATTAAGTCATTGATAGCTATGTTTAGTTGATTACGTGACTTATATCATTAATTTTGTATAATTTATGACTGGGACAGTCTTGAAGAGCAATTATTTTGATGATTAACCCCTTTTTATCCTCGCCTCACACTTGAGTAGTTCTTACAAGTGTTCCGAAATTACACGCATTAGCAGGTACGTATTTGTTAGTTGTCAAATTTCTGGATACCTAGGGATGAAAGTTTGAATCTTATTGTAAGTTAGATATTGAAGCGAATAGACCAAGTCCTAGGATAGAGATTAAGGAGTTCGGCCGAGCCATAGCTCGCGCACCGTACTGTGTTATCCTTATTATAAGATGTAATGATAATTTCTGCTCTGCTGAGCTAGGGCTCCAGTCAAGAATCCGCTACGCTGAGTGTGATCGGTGTCCAATCTTGACTGTATCATCTCTCATTCTGTTACGATGTTTTCTAAATGTGAGAGTACTATCGTTATGGGCATCTACTAATTAGAATATGATAATAGAAGGCTATCGACTCCTCCCTGGTTGCCTCCTAGAAGTTGGAGCTCACTATACTCTCATTACCACCAAAACCTTATCTTCCCTCATAGCAAAATCTCGCAGCTCTATTCAGCCTATCTCATTCGATTTACTCATATTCCATCTAATGTGCATCGTCCCATATATACTCACATTTTCTCCTCACTCCAGAAATTCCTTTTGACTACTCAATCAATCATTTTTTTTCTCGTCACCCAGCCTCAGGTACGTGATATCCCAATACAGACCACTACATATTACATACCTGTTATTATAACCAATCACGTACTTATCATCCATTCCTTTTCCACTAATATGATACAAACCATATCTACAAAGTACTTTCATTTATAAATCTCTCATATTTATTCATCTTCTTTAACATTACAGAAACACACACTATTATCATAAACACTGTTCATTACTTTTCAATTTTATGTTAACTCTTCTACATCACCTAATCCACTCAGCCCCTAAGATGATTCCTTCTGTGAAAACACAATTGAACTTTAGTTTACTTATATACTTACTTAGCCGCATATTCATAAATACATACTTTATCTCTTCTAACCTCAACCATACCTATAGTCCAAATTGGCACTGCTGTCAGTGCACTTATCTTTTAAACATATATCCTAAATAATTCATTTGGAAAACTCACAGATCGATCTTTTTCATAGCCGTTGATTTCCAATCCTTTTTCATGCATCCAGTTTTTATGCTCTTTCAGGCTATACGGGCGCGAGACTCACGTATATAAACTATAATTATTTCCTGCTATTTACAATACTTTACATCCCATCATGAGGGTAAATCTTAAAATAACTCTCTAATGGGTTTCCTTAATTTTAATAACATCATTTTCAACATTCTTATAAGATTTAAATCTTTGGGTCTGCATACTCACAATATTATCATAATTTCTAGAAGTTCCGATTTATGATTATAGTTGTTTAGTATATTATGGAGTAGGTTTCTTAGTTATTCTTTGTAGTGTATTTATCAAACTCAATTTTAATGTCATAGCTACAATTTATGCAATCCTGTAGGTATATATGTTTATTTTTTTAAAAATGAGTTATTGTTTTTTATGAGGTATTTTTGATTATTTGTTAGATATGGGTATTTTGGTGAGTATTTATATATATAATTTATGTTATGCGGTATTATATAAATACTCATTAGCACGCGATGAATCCTTTATGGAGGTGTTTGATATATATGAGTTTATAGTGGAATGGTAGGATATGTGAGAATGGTGGTCGTGTACATAGGAGTCGAGAGATGATAGAGTGAGGAAGAGCAGTAGGAGAATGATGTACGTTAGTAAAGTTGCGAAGTTATTGGAGAGAGAGGATAAGCACTAGCTTCGTGTATCTTTCTCTTCTTCTCACATTCTGTTGTCATCCCCCACTACGACGAGGTTACTCTAGGCTGAAAGACCCTACTTCCGGTACGGCTCTGAGCAATCCAGGAGCCAAAATAATTTCAACCACATTTCCACGTAGCGCTCTACACACTTACGACGGACCGGAGGGATGAGGGCTACAGGCACGATGGACTATTCAAAATATGTGAGGAGATAATAATTCTAGCACGGATAACAAAAGTGTAAGGATGGTGAGTAGTCGAAATTTCTCCACACCCAAGGATCAAGGAAGTGTCAGAAAGGAAGGGCACAAAGCACCGACTCAAGCCCTAAATAACTCAGACCTAGCGAGCACCCGGCCTACTCTCATCACTATCTTTGACTCCAACACACTCATTCTTCATCGACACCTTCTGCCGTAGAACCTCGACAACATATGTCACCTCCCTCATCGCTACGCAAACGAGTCCCTTTTGTACATGACTAATGGTCCACTTTTTGGCCTCGTGACTCTCCCAGCCGCGTCGGTTCCCGGATCAAGTCTCTACCCACAGACTATACATCCACACAGCCTGTCCCACACATAGACGACTATCCAGTTTCATTCTCTTTCCACTTATGAGGCCAAACCATCTCAACATTACTTTGCATTGTTGATTACCTTATACGTACAGATTTAGCACGCTCACTATATCTTCACACCAGCACCACACACTCCCTCGCCAAGCATTAAGCACTTACGCATAGCGTGGATCAACACATTTGGAACTCGTTGTAAAGATCTAGTACTTTCTTCAGTGAGTTCACACAAGATTCACTTATAAGGTCCACCTTTTTCGGCTTTAGTATCTACAGATCCCTTAAATTACAACAAGGTCAGACAGACGATAGAACACCTCTATGATGGCCACCCGACCTATGAGACAGACGACTCACCTACGACAATCACTTAAGTGCGGATGAGCGACTCTTTTGTATTTATAACTGGCATGGTGTACCAGTAAACTACGTTGGAAAGATTGAGGAAAAAAAAGTATACTACGCTCAGAGTATTCATTAAACATGAACTTATCCAAGTATTTCCTTAGTAGCCGCCCTAGCAACCGTTATATATGTGAGTGTATTTTCCAAAAGTATACAATTTTTATATTGAGTTATATGATTTAATGGCCTAAGGATTAGTATTTATAATTATTTAGTCAACAGAGATAGAGAACGAGAGAACCATCGTAAGAGATAGGAAAGTTATGAAAGGTGTATTTGAGATTGTGTTAAATTATGAGTTATAAGTAAATGTTAGGTTGTTTTATTTTTTAATATAGATAATATTTCTTAGTTTGATAATAACTTTATTTAGATTTGTAGCTGACACAATCATGAAACAGCACCAGAACAGGAGTTAAAGGAAGGTTTCTGAGTTATTAGCTCAGGTGAAAAGAATTTTTATGAAGTTTAAGAAACAGGCGTACTGTCTTTTAGTTGAATTATAAAGAAGGGACCAAGAAAATGCGAAATGAGAATTCCGAAAGACACATAGTGACACCGCGTAGCGAGTGTCAGAAAACATTCAGTGGTAGATCAAAGGACATGAATCGCGATTAACGTTGAGCATTGCATAGAGTGTGAGGAGAGGTAGTTAATTAGAAATATAGAGAAAGATACAATAATGAGATATAAAGATAAAGGAAGATATAGTATCCACATGTGAAATCCGCTTGATAGGGACCAAGACACAGTATATGACAGAGGTAAAAGAGAAAAAAAAAGTGTTCATTCAGCCACACCGATATCTTGATCGACATTGAAAGAGACAGCATAGCGACGATAGAGTGTAAGCTCAACGAAGAGGGAAAACCAAAGGGCATGTATGAGAGCTTGCCAAAGTGGACGAGAGTGCCATGACTTCACTCGAGACTTTTCTAATATGTATTGTCTCTTTCTGAAAATGTACGATATGCAGGTTCTCAAACCAAACTCTGCTCTAGTGCTCCCCGATCATGATTCCCTATAGAAAGCCTTGGAAAGAGAGAACCGATAAAATCGGAGTTTCAGATAGGAAAAAGATTTTATAAATAGCTCACAGATAGACCTTGACGCTCTCCACAACAAAGGGCTCGTAGTCTTGACGACTCTCGTGAAAAAGATTAACGCACAGAGGATTATGAATTACATGATACATTCACAGATACTTTGGAGGAGTGAAGAACGTGAATATGAAGACTAAGGAGAAGGGATTCATCTATTAGCTATTAGATAAGAGCTATAATAGACAAATCAGGGGAAAGCTAGCATTTAAAGCTTATATTAGGCTTATATGCATAAAGTGAGCACGAAACTTCCATGTTTTCCAGAATTAGAGTTTGTCATAGGCAAATGATAGCTGTCGAGCGTGATAACTCAAAAGCTATTCGAGGGAAGCAAAGTGACTTCGAATAAGTTATTTTGTGACTATTTAAAGGTATAATGAGGATATAAAGTATGTTAACTCTCGAGAGTGGAGTACAGGATTCAAGACACGATAAAGCGCATTCGCGTTCTCTAAAAAGCCATCGGCTGGTTTCTGTTGGGTGAGTGTGAATAGCTATGTCACTGGAGAGCTTGCTCGCCCGATTTCATTTTCCACTATTAACGAGATGTAGTCATTTAGAGTCTCCAGTATGAGCCCTCGATACAATAAAAACATCATTGCTGGTACAGTGCAAAGAAATATTATAAAGGAACACATTACTGGAAAGGGGAGAAGCATTTGAGTTTACAGTAGCCGGCTAGTGAATAGCCACGTGAGTTACTCCGACTTTTGCCATGCAGCATTAATAGAAAGGAAGACACAAACGGATTGACAATCTATCATTGCAGGTCATTTTGCGTGAACAGACAAGAAACCTATAGTATATGGTGAAATTTCTGGTATTTGCAGTAGCAACTGCTTGATCCGAAGTTTAACACACCAGCTAATTGGGTCGCGACTTGTATACAAAGGGTTAGAGAAGCAGATGTCTTAATGTGCTAGACGAGTCCGATTCTGTTATTTCGAAAGTATAAAGATCTATTTACACTTGCAGAGAGAGAAAGAAAGGGGTAAAATGGGAGAGAAAGGAAGAAGGTGAGAAGAATTGATCAAAGTGTTTTATTCAGTAAGTAGAGCATGTATGATTTTTTTTATGAACTAAAATGCCCTCAGAGAAACGATCAATTACATGTTATCTGTCTAAACGTTCTGAACCGTATGCTCAAAGAACTGGTTTGAAAGAACACAAGGAGTCTATGGATACTTGTGTCAACCCACTTGTCAGAATTATGACCTAGGAGAGGGCCCGCTTTGTCGTCGAAAGATCTGAACTCACTCTCTGGATACGTGATTTTACTTTCTGCATCTGGATCGAATATGAACCATCTCTCAGCTGATAGGGTAGGACTCTTCCTTTCATAATTGTGAGACAAGAACTCTTGAGGTATAATATTACCTCTACTTCTTCGCCCTGTAGATCGACACGACTCTCATGTATTGTGTCTAGGTTGGTGGTGATCTTTGACTGTAGAAGAGTATTATTAGATGTCATTTATGGTGCACTGCAGATGTGGTTGAGTGGATGTCTCGCATAGCTTATGTCGTTGGATATGCACGCACGCGGGAGAAGGAAGCGTGTGGGGACGGCTGTGATGCTTATTTCGACGTGCCATAACGGCCATCCTGAATTTCTGGGGGGGGGAGGAAAGTTTACACAGAGTGCCACTTTTTTAACCTCTGATTCTGATGGTTACTGTCGATTTCATTCATGGGGTTTATTATCGCGCTTTTCATAACTAATCTATACTTTTTGCGCTTTCTTGTTACGTTAATCTCTTTCGCGCTCATCTTCCTTCTCCCTGTTCTGTTAAGGATGTAACATTTCCTTCGTTGATAATTGCATGGTTTTTAGCTTGCCTTCTGACCTTCTCGCTCTGTCTCGAACCATCATTCTCTCCCCTTCCTCTCTTCTCCGGTTGACTGTTTAGAATATCTCTGTCTTTCTGTGATTGTATTCATTCTATGTCGTTTTGAGTCCATCTCTTATGCTTTCCTCGCAAGTACTCCTCGCAGAAACGTACGAGCCTCAGTCTCAAGAGATCAGTCTCTCCTGCTTCTCTCTCAGGCTGCCAACATTTGCCTTAGGATCTCTGCGGGTAATTAGATTTTGGATTCTGTGTTTATAGTCATCCTCCTTCTCATAGATCTTTCCCATGTTCTTTCTTGTGCATCGTATAGATGAACGCGACACTCAATCACCATTGTACGACAGAAACAGCCCTAAATTGTTACTACCATAATACCAGCTCCTCACTCAGTGTGTAGGCAGATATTCTCATTTACGTCTAGGCAAGAACGACTTCCACGTAAGATGTCCAATTAAAATTCACTCTATCCTTTCTTAGCTTACCTCGGTACAAAAGCGGCTCAACTCACTTAAGTCTATCTACACGCTCGCTCGACCTATCGACATATCTTGTCTCTACAAGTATGGCGACTCATATCTCTTTATGATCGTATAGTCAGATCATATGACTCTCATTGGCTTCTCTTACTTTATATTCATTATTTTACCTTCACTGATGTATGTGATAACTCGCCTATTCATTGATTTACATATCTTCCTACCCTTTCATATCTCTCTAATTTTAAGATTTCACTTGTCATTTTAGCAGATATTACTCTCTATCCCAGGTATACACTCTCTAATAGTTTGCTTCTCTGAAGTACAAACAGCAATACGACCAGATAGGCAAGAGGGGCTGAGAGATCACTGTTGAGAGACTTGCATTATTATATAAGCAGTCAATGAAGGCTGACAGCAGGATCTTCGTGAAGCCATAGTTTCCATTATAAGCACATCTTCTACCCGTCTAATGACCATGTATATTCATCACAGTATCGAGAATAAGAGGCAGTGACGTATTCCTCTCTTCCCCTTACTATTAACCCAATGTATCTAATCTGTTTACTTCTTCCGAATGCTCGGTCGGAGCATCTTTCTATTATCCCCCTCTCGTGCGTCAAACTTCAAAACAGATCTCCTCATAATATAACACACAAAAAAAAACAGTCCCGATATAATAATCATAAAAATTAATAAATTTTCGTGTTAATTCAGATGAGAGTGTTGAGAGTACCAAATATCATATTAGTTATATTTAGAGCAGAACCTTATAATTATGATAACCAATGTTCTCTCCTAAGCGTCATCCCCGATTTCTTGTTCTGTGCAACTAACAAATGATGATCCCTCGAATAGTTGATTTTTATTTAAAATTATTATGTGTGTTTTTCCCACCTCAACTCTCGTCTCACCGTGCCACGCTCTTTCGGTCACTCTCTACAACACTTGTTACAATCTCCACAAGACTCTGATATGGAGAATTCTCACGAGTCCTCTCAGGTGACTCGGTTTCCTCGCGCACTCTCTTCAACACGGAGCGCAACAAAGGACGCTCGACAATCTCCGGAAGTACGCTTGCGAGACTCCCCCTCTTGTCCCCTCTCCCGTGTAATCCGATACTTCTCCTCTAAGAGACCTTATTATATAATAAATGGTATAATTCACAATACCACCGATAATTATCTCCTTGCCTCCCACATATGCCGATCCATACAATCTATCTCCGGCGCCTTATTTGGCACCTCTAGATATCGGAGATACTACATGCAGCCTTAACTTCCTCCTTGGTCTCTAGTCATAGTTTTCTTATTACGAGATCAAAGCTACGGATCTTCATTAGTCATATCCAAGGACTCGCATCTAACTCTGAAACATTTGCCTTTTTCTTGCGGTCAATCACAAGAATCTCTCCTTTTATATCACTTTTAGTCTAGGTGACGTCTTTTAGTGTTATGAGTTTATCGCTCTTATAGTGCGTCATATCATATATGTATAAAGACAGGCATACTTTTCATATCACTAGATATTTCCCACATCTCACAGAAATAAACATAATTCATATTTCCTGACCGTTTCTCACATCTGCTCTATCTCTCTATGACTACTCCTCATTATATTCTTTTCTCTCGTAATCTCTCACACATAAGTCCGTTCTACTTATAATTTATTTTTCTTGCCTTGCACTCCTTGTCTTTCAGTTTTTTCATTACTATTTAACTCTTACTAGGCCATTTGCTCATTTCTTCACTGTTTTATTCTTTCTTTTCATGGTTGGCTGTGTATTGCACTCTCCTCTCTCGACCTACCACTGGGGATATTGTTAGTGGTCTCCCTTTCTCGATATAGTTACCTGAGTCTATTTTCTCATCTTTTACCAAGAGTTTCTTTGCATCTACATTCCTCTCTACTGTTAAGTATCATCATGATTTCAAAGTCTCTATCTCATTTATTGTTATTATTATTCATTTTCTCCAATCTCTATTTTAGGGTTACCTAGCTATTTTCCCGTTCATAAATTATTCGTGTTCTCGTTTCTATGTATCTTGTCACATATACTTCTTGACTCACTCTAGTTAGCTCCTGAGTCTCCTCACTTTCCTATATGTCATAGTTCTATCTATGATTTTATGAAGTGATAATATTTAATATTACTAATGCACCCTCCCCCAACTGTCAAAGATGTTTATTTAATTATGATTCTTTCTCACTTTATATTAGTGATATATCTATATTATCTTACCAATTATATATACTATACTAACCTACTTATAAATATAATCTAAGTTATATATTAATTATGATGATAAGGACCCCTATAACTCAAAATTCATATATAATATATTGATTATTATGAAACTAATTGTATTAAATAAATAATTCTCATATATAATATAATATATATTACTCATATTAAATACTATTAATATATAATATAGTATGTATATATATATAATATTACTTCTTAATATAACATCCATATATTGATATAGTTTCTGATATAAATTTAATTTAACACATTAATATATATTGTACTAATCTCTCATTTTGTCGCGAGTTCTGGTATTTATCCTTAAAAATAAATTGAATTCGCTAGTGATATTTCATATCATATTGAAACACAATTCCTTCTATCCATATATATGAGAATTGATATATATTATAAATATTAATATAGTATATATGATATATATTTTAATTATTATAATTAAGTTCATTTATATTAATATACTGTATACTGTAAATAAATATATATAAGTATAGTATTATTATATTTTTAAATAAAAGGAGAATATATTATTCATATAATATATAAATTATATTTACTCTAACAATAGTAATATATTAAAATTACAAAGGAATATATAGGTTTATCTTAGTGAGTTTGCAACCTAAAAGAGAATATTAAATTATAAACTTAGCATCATTATTCATCGCAGCTGTCAGAAGTAAATTTATAGAAATGATCACAAATAATTAGTAAGTAAGCTAGATAAAACTATTAAATACGAATATAGAAATATCTTTTTTTACAATTTTTTTAAAAAAAGTTTTGTATATATTAATTTTTTAAATATTTACTTTCTAATATAACTAACATCAATATATTATGCAATTAGCTACTATTTGATTCTGAGTAAAATTATTTATTACACTAAATAGTTCATAATCTGCAAAGCCATTAACTAAATTTATTTATTATTTCTAGTAGATTTCATTTAATAAAAACTAGGCAACATTAGTTAGTTACAACTTTTATCGATGTAATATACTATGTTACTACGTAAAAAGATAGATATTAGGATATGATAGTACCTATCAAGTAAAACATACATCGTAGTATTAATAATTATTTATTATATATAATTATATGGATAGTGATAATTGACATCCAAACTTAATGAGTGTATAATGTTATAGAAGAAATTGAGTTTGCTATCGCACTCGAGATGTAATAAGGTTCATTCAGGAGAATAAATCTATTGAAAGCAAGCTAGTTATTTCTGTTATTTGGTATGATAATTAAAAAATTATACGTGTTAGAGTATCTATAGCTAAAATATAACTTTGATATAATAAGTTTAAGAATTTTAAAATATAATTGCACTAAATGTAATAACATAGTAAAGAAACCCTAGATATAAATCTTTAATTTGTCAAATAGTCTCGATGAATCATTCCATTTAAAAAAATATACATTAACTGAGATTAACATAATCATTTAAGATGGTGTAGATTTAATATTTAATTGTCTATACTTATATTCAATATTGCAATATGGGTTTTAAGCTGGTTTTTTAACCCCAATATTCAAGCTAATATGAGTAATTATATTATGATAGAGACTATAGAATTGCAATTTAAACGTATTTTTATGGGTTGTTGTAATTAACCCAAAAAAATATATATAGATAAATTTATATATATAATAATAAAAAAATAAATTATTATAATATATTAATATTAATATTAATATATATATAGATATAATTATATATATATATATTGAGATATTAATTATATTATTAAAATTTTATGATTAATAACAACTTATAATTCAAATCATTAACCCTTTTAATCTAAATAAATATATAATACAATTATATATATATACTACTTATAATATATGATTTATATATATATATAATTATATTATTAATGAGATTATATTATATCAATATATAAATTATGAGTATATATATAAGATATTTAATTTAATTAGTAATTAATTAAATTTAATTAATATAAAATAGTTAATATATTTAATTTTATATTAATATATATAATTAATATATATTAGTTAATATATATATATAGTATAAATAGTAATGAGTGATATAATTGAATTATCTTAATGAAGATTACATGGAAATTGGGAGAATAAATGTAAGGCTAATATATATAATAGGTTTAATTATGTTTAAAGTTAGTATAATTATATAGAATTTTAGAGATATAGTATATATTTGTTATTATATTAATTCAAAATCCCTGGACTTATATAATGAGTTATATTAGTATTAATATTATATATAAGATGTCACTCACTGTTATTACTATTAGTATATATTATAATAGTATATATTGTATGCATTTTTAATTTAATTATATATTATAGTTTTCTATAAATAGGAATTAAAATATCTTTGAATTTATTAAGTCATATTATTACTATTATAATAATATTACTTATCAATAAATACTTTATATATTTAAAAAAAAATATTCAATAATATTCAGAATGTATGAATTATTTCTGTTTAATAATCATTATTCTTATATATTACTATAATACATCAATATTAATACTATAATCAAATTAATATATCATATATCATAATTATATTAATTATAAATAACTATTTATATATATATATAATTTAATGAAATATCTATAGAGATATATATATTAATATATATATAACTAATTAATATAAACATATATATAAATAATAATTAAAAATATTACTAAATAATTTAATATACGTATGATGTATAGTTACTTATATTAGATAAAAATAAAAATATATATCATGATATCAATTAATACTTATAAATACTTTACCACTAAAAAAATTAGGTTCAAACGTGAAATATTAAATGCAGCAAAAAATAAAAAACTTTTATCAGTAGATTAAAATAATTATAATAAATTTAAAAAAAATAGATATGATATAAAACACTTATAATAAATAAATCTAAAATTTATATTTAATCACATAATACACTATATAGATAAGTATGAGCATCATAAGCTATCTTACTAGAATCTCAATTTAATTAAACCTTATATCTTTTCTAAAAATATATACATATATAATTATAATACAATCAAGATACATTTTAATATGAAGTCATAAGATTGATAATATATTTACTTAAATTATTATAAAGAAGAATTAAATCGTAATTATATCGGTAATATACCTAATTGATAGAGCTAAAATGAGCAAGTGAGTATAACTGCAATCGGTCCTTGGTGATTGCGTCTCGGCAACTGGAAATAGAACGGATAATTGATTATACAAATTATAACAATTATAGATTTCTTTGCTGAGACTTTTCATTTGCTTTGATTGATTTTATTATTTAATAAAGAGAGCAACATAAAGTACTAGATTAATAGATACGCCTCATAAGAAATTTAGGAGTACCACACATACCTCACTCTCTATAAAAAAATTAAAATATCCCAAAAATATTTGCAATATTTTGTAAATATTGTATTATATATATATAAAGTAAGTAAAATTTAATATAAGTTAAAGTATAATTAAATAATCTAAAATTCTAAATAAGGAATTTACGATAATAAAATTATAAATATATAAAGAATATATAACTTATATATCTCAAACTAAAATAATGGTGAATAAATATTCACTATCAATAACACTGATCTATACACTTCCAACAAAGATATTAAGAGTTTACTGATCACAATAGAATTTGATATATTTTATAGTTTACTTAAGTTAATATAGATTGATTTAGTTTTGGTTGACTCAATGAGTTATGTTGAGTAATCGAGTTTGTGTAATATTATAATGTGCTCTATATTTTATTTGTTAGCACTTATTAAGTTCAATAATAATAATTATTGTATTAAAATTAATTCCATATCTTTAATTAGTTTGATCGACTTTATATATTTCTCTAATAAAAATAGTTCACTCTATTGGTAATTATATGTCAGTTAAAGTAGTATAGTAATTATAAGTTCCTATACTATGATAAATCCTAATATACATTAGTGATCACTACTTATCCGCCATACTACATATATTCTACTCACAACTTATTCAACTAATTAAATATTAAGATAATAATAATAATACCTAATATTACAATATATAAACATATAAATATCACTATTATTCTTATATCAATCTATTAATAATTAATATAGAATGATGTTAAAGAAAGACGAAATATGCATAGTATATATAAACACCCAAGTCATTTATATATATATAATTAATGTTTATCCATATTAGTAAAAATTATTTATACTTAATAACTATATATTACTCTAGACACATACGAGGGCGAGTGTTATAGATTTTACATTATATAGGCATCATTATACTACACTAAGATATAATTATACATATATTTATAGATATGAATTAAAATATGAATATTTAATAAATATCTGAATTCTTCAATTTCTGTTACTATTATTACTACTCATCATGTAGTACTCTCTACTACTCTTCACTCTCTAAGAAGGCCATTTCTCTCTTCTCATCTCTATCTCTTCTACTCCTATCTCTCTAATATCTCTATCTATTACTTCACTAATTTATCAATATCATCTTTCATCTCATCTCTCTCTCTCTTGCACTGATAATTATAACTATATATATCAAAATATAGATATATATATAGTATTTAAAATATCTTCTTATATATTATTAATGTATATATAATTTATCATATTATTAAACAAATGAATAAACTTATATATAGTATATATTTAATATATATATACTACTAGTGAATAAATATAACCTGACTGGTATTTGTTGGAAAAAATAATCTTAAAGTAATATCTAACGCACATAAATATATAATTTAAAAAATTAAATATATATTATATACCTTATATAATATCACATGCTCATATATAACTATTATAAATATATAATTATATACGACTTAAGGTATTAGTTTAGTAAATAATATATTGGAAAACAGAGCAAAAATTAATTAATAATCACTCATATACTAATAACACTATGACATATTATTATAGATGATTATTTGACAATAAAAATAAATTTACAAGCTATCGCATGCTATCTCACATTAACTATATAATATATTAACTATTTAATTAATATTATTATTTATAATAATATTAGAATAATAAGTTATATTCTATATATATTAATAATATATTATATATATATTCATTAATTATTATTATATGTAATATATATATATAATATATATACTATTATTATAACATATTATTATATAATATATTAATATTATATAGAATATTTTATATATATTTAAGCAATATTTCAACGACATTTATATTATATTATAAAATATTTTGACGATCTATATGTAACCTATACTATAATAGTTATTAAATTATAATTATATATTAATTAATAATAATATTTATTAATATAAATTGAAATATATCATATATATAAATATAAAAGTAAATCTTAGATAAATAACAATTTAAATTATGGATGAATAATGAATATAACTACAAATAATTAATATAATATTATAATATAATTTATTATATATATATATAATATATATATATATATTATATTAATATTATAATATATTAATATATATATTATTAATATATAATATTTTTATAAGTTATATATATTATATTAATAATATTTAAATATTATATATTAATTAATAATAGTATAATATATATATATATTAATATATATTATATTATATTTATATATGTATATATATAATAATATAATATTAATTATATATATTAAGGTATTATATATAAATATATTATATTATATATGAGAGGTACTCAGACTTATCATATACTTGTATGAAGTCACTTGTGAGTATATACATCTACTCTATAATTATATATTATATTACGTATTATATTATAATTGTATATTGAAGTCTGTTATCTATCTATTTCTCTATATATCAATTATAATTATATTTCAACTCTCATAAATTTATGTGTATAATCTAGTATAATATAAATTTAAATAATTATGTTTATTAAAATAATAATAGTGATGATACTCAATATATATAATATAGTGAAAATATATACTTTTTAATATTAAAACTATTATATATATAAAAGAAATTATATGATAAATTTAGAATATATAACGATTAAATAAATAGTGAGGTATATATAAAAATGAATAATAGGTATATAATTATTAATATATATAATTTACCGTATATCATTATTTTATTATGTCTTATTAAAACTAACATATTATTAAATTAAAATATTATTAAGTAATAACAATATTCAGTGTCCCAATATAATATGAGTTATATATAGACGCGGGATATATATATAATATTAATAATCATAATATTAAACTATACATAAATTATTGTGTATATAATTTTTTTTATATTATTAAATACTTCTTATTTATTAAAATTCTTTTATATAGTATAATATATTATAATAAATATATATTTAAATTATCAACATTATAATATAAATTTAAATATATTTATCCTATATAATAATACTATATTATATTTATATATTTATATATTATAATTATTATTATTATAATTTTTCTAAAAATATAATTATTTATATATAATTAATTAAACATAGTAATGAAATACGAACTCCAATCCATTTCAACTAACAGACTCTGCACTGATATACTTATATAAATAATACTATTAATTAATATTATATTATATATTAATATATTAATATAATATATATATATTAATATATATATATAATGAGATATATAAGTTATTATACACAAAAAGATTTATACATTGAAAGCATTGTATAAAACCAAAATATAAAGAGAAAACTGAATAATAGTTAAGAATCTAATTATAATTAATATAATATCATAAATATTATATAGATTTAAATAATTGATAATTAAATAATTATATGATTTTAAATATATATATATTTAAAATATTATATGAATTTATACAAATAGTAATAAATATATTAAAATTAATATAATATAATAATATATATGTTATATTAGTATATATATAATAATGGATTCATTAAATATATATATATTTAATTAATTATAATTATATAATAGTTTAATATAGTTTTAGATATTATAATATTGAATAATATTAAATAAAATATTAATTATATTTATAAATATTATAATATATAATCAGAATAATATTAACAGATAATAATATAATGATCATTTATATATATATTATATAATATAATAATATAATAAAATATATATAAACATATAATAAATATATATATTAAAATTAATATAATTTAATATATTAGTAATATTAATAATATTCTAACATTATATATTATAAATTAATTAATATCTAATATTATATTATATAATATATTATATATATATATATAAATAATAATTATAGATATATTGGGTTCCTAAACAACACCTTATCTAATAAGTATTATATTAAATAATAATAAAAGGTATAATATTATAATACGTGCATGTATAATCAATAAAGTCTCAGTAGAATAATCAAATAAATGATCAAGAGTTGTAAAAATTTGAAGGGCTATTTCTGAAGACGAACTTCTTCTTTACTGAAAAGATAACATGAATAGAGGGGAGATGCTGTAACATATGTATAATTAGTCAATTATTCTTATAACTAATTATTATCTTTAAACTAAGAATATCATATTAACTCCTGCATGATTAGTCATATTTCAAGAGTCACTTAGACGATGTATATATAATATATAGTTCGATATATTAAATTTACAATTTGTTCTTACTATTATCTTATATATTATTGTAAAAATTTATATGTTAATTCGCACCAATCTAATAAGCTAATTAAATATTTATTGTCTCTAAATTGTTTTGAGGATCGTGACTGTTACTTGGATATCTTTTTGGTTGAGAGTATTATGATCTTGTAAACCCTATGGAAGCTCAATCATCCAGTGTAAGTTATATAATGCTTCGATGTTATATTATTACTACCTATATAAGTATGTATGTATCCAAGCATCCATATCTGTGAGGGTGTATTAATTAATAATAAGTATATTTATGTGGTTATATTAGTATTTATAAAAATATATATTATGACCTCCGTGATATAAATAAAATATAATTTTGTACATCGAGTAATGGTGTTTTAGTAAAATTATTGAGTTCCGCAATTATATGAATGCTCTTACTTTATTTACTTAGTGAGGAAGATTACGTATTCCTGACTATACTTACGGGAATACTAAATTGACTTAATATAATATTATGATAAATAGGTTATCTCACGATGATATAATCATCTTTCTTGATTACTATAACTCTCGTTCTATATCACGAGAGAGGCAGTGAAACGCGAGTTCACCATAATGATGGTTGCGGGTGAAAAAGTTGATATAATAGATCCGAGCATGCTCACCGAGTAGTGAGTGTATTAGATATTATTTATATTAACTTCTAAAATTCTTTTTATTCTGTTTATTTAGCAATTAACGAGTATTTATCAGTCTATCAATCCATAATGTATTATTACATTTAACTAGATGACGATTGCTCATTTGTCTATATATTGGATACATTAGTTATGTATTACTAGTTATACTATTCCAGTATAGTAGACAAACCTCATTAATAATAAGTGAGTTCAAATAATAATAATTGACTCTTCTAATATGTTAGGCTATACCTCCAATAGCATGAGTATTATATTATTACCAATATATATACCTTATATCTCCTATTCTAGCTGTGATGATTTATTTAATAATATATATATATTATTAAATAGTGCAAAAGAACATTAAACTTCGTCTACAATACATAATGATCAGCAAAGGATCCTATTAAAAAAAATTTATAAATTACTCGAATGTAATGTCTCTCATTCTTTATCTAATTGGTTAAATTAATATATATTAATATATTTATATAAATGGCGGTGAGCCGAATTTTAAGGTCGATTTGGAAGACAGTTTTCTGGTTTTTTAACCTGATCTTGATGGTTTAACCTCCCAAAAAGATGGTTTTAGGTTCCTATAAGGGTTTTAAATAGTCGATGGACCAGTTCTGGTGACTCCAATCGATTTATCGAGGTTTTTTTTACCCCAAATAGATATTTAAATCGTTTTTCTTATTACATTGAAAAAATAATCGAAATAAATTGTTAATTAATTAAGACCATGGAGTTTTGTAGCAAGGGGGGCAATACCTCTGATAAAAGTGCCAGATTCCAGATTAAGACCAGATTTATCGCTAAATCTAGCAACTTCGATTTAGTGGCCAGCCCTTTGTCCTATCAACACCAAACTTGCTAGTCCAACTGCTGGTAGTGTCATCTTGCTTGAGTGGTGATTTCAAGCCGCTAGGCTTACTAAGGGAGTGCTGAGCCAATCTAAGTAGGAAATGCTTGTTGGTAGACGGAAAGCACAGAGTGCGTAGATGATGGATGAATTGAAGTTGAAGAAGAGACAGGAGCCTAAGTTGGCTCATATACCTGAGCACTGAGCCGGAGCCGGAGTTGAAATCTGAATCCAAACACATAATAGGTTAAATGTGGTGTCCTTATATATGTGGTCGAAGTCGTTGACCCCGATTTTGAGGGTTTCAGATCCCTCAAAGGTGTTTGAGGACCCCCCAGGAGTGGGTCCTAATCGAAAAAAGAAAAAAATGCATGGAATGCAAAGCAGAGGAAGAAGGAGGAAGGAATAAGAAAAATTCTCGTGTGTTGGATCAAATGAGCTATTGCCGGTGCCGGTGTGGGTGCGGTGCTAAATTAGTGTACGCACGCTTAATAATACAATATTGGTGTCAATGTATATGTTTACGATTACGTAAAGCTTGAATAAGATAAAACCTAAACTATCATATTTTCTTTTGTTTAAAATTTTATTATTTCATAAGTTTTATTTTGTTTAAAGTTATTTAATTTAAAAAAATAAATTTATTTTCAGAAAGTCTATTTTATTATTAAACATTTTGTTCTTTTTTATAAAAAATGTGTACTTTATTGAACACCTTACACAAGCCCCTCTCCCCTCTTGCCATGCGCTATTGCTTTATTGCTTTAATTCATATTTGAACACATTTTGTATAAACCTAACGTGAAAATAACTACATTTTATGTTTTTACCAAATTTTTATAGAAATATCAATTCATCAATAAATCAATAGATTAAACTCTAATCAATCACACTCCCAGTCCCTTCCCTGTCATCTGTGATCTATTGATCAATTTATTAAAGTCATATTTAAACACATTTTGTGTAAACTTAACGTGAAAAGATGTTCTTTTGCCTATGAAAATTATATAAAATTATTAAGAACATTTTGTTTTTATTTAACTTTTCGTTGCTTTTCTGGCATAGATATAACATATCAGTGTTAATTTTACATAGACATAGTAATAGGTAACAAAAATGTAACAAAAATTAATCATGCCATAAACTAATAATACGTAGCAAACATTTATCTTAATAAAGTTTTTACATCAATAAAGCAACCATAATATGACCTGAACTAAGAACATAATGTACAACAACAAACCTAACATTCCTTGAAAACGAATAAACTGTTAACAATAACAAAGTTAACAACTTAACAACAGTAAAGTAGCTAACATTACCTACAAAACTTAACTTTCCCCCCTCTTTCTATCACATCTATAGCATATCATTGTTATTTTTACATTTACATAGGAATAATTAGCTGTACCTTCCTACGCTCTCTATCCTCAATTTTCAGGCAAGGGCAGTTAAGGAGCATATGCACTCAACGATGTAATCTGCTTTCGCGTTTCTGATTTAAAGTCTTCTGAATTTTTTACTCTATGGCTTAAGCTCTCATGTCAATCTACAACTAAAATCATTTATTCTATTTATTTATTTATTACCTAACACTACTGACTATCCTAAATTCTTTGACTACTTATCCAAAATAGAACACATTCTCTCCTCCTTTCTCAGATATTATTATTTTGAATGATTTCAATGCTCACCACAGTTAATGGTTTTCCTCTAGTTCTCATGATACATCTGGTGAGCTTGTCTACCGTTTTTCCATCTAGAATAATTTTGAGTAGTTGATACAGCTCTCTCTTCGTATCCCTGATTGCCTTGGAGATGAACGGAGCATTCTAAACTTTTCTTAACCTCCAGTACTTCCTCTTTTTCTGTTAAACTCATTCCTCCTCTTGGTTCCTTCTATCACCTTCTTATCTCTGTATCCTGTTTTATTTCATCAAGTCTTCAGCAGGAAAGACCCCAGCCTAAGGTGAAGAATCGTTTTTTGCACTTCAGTGCTGCTAACTAGTTGAACTTCCGGTCTTACTTCTTTGATTTACCATGGAATGACTATTGCTTCCCTTGGAAGAGTCCCTCAGTGTGTGCTGAGAGTATTACTGAGGTGATTAGCTCTGACATGGAGACGTATATTCTATATTCTTTCCCAACAACTAGACCTAACAAACCTTGATTTAACTCTGATTGCCCTCGTGCTATTCACCAAAGGCACGATGCCTTCAGGAATTATGGACATCTTCAACTCTAGAATCTCACACAACTTATATTTCATCTCGAAATTGGACAAAATCTATTCTGCATAACACTAAAAACTGCTTTATCCTTAGAAAATGCAATAACCTTTCTCGTTTCACTTACTCACGTTCTTTCTGACATTGTGCAAAAAAAATGTTCTCTTTCTTTGCCTCTTTCTCTTTCTGTGGAAGAAGGACGGAGCAACTGCCATTTTACCTTCCACTAAAGCAAACTTTTTGCTCAAACCTTTGTCTCTAATTCCACCTTAGACGATTCCATGTATTTCTCCTCCTCCACCCTTCCATCTGATTTACACATAACATTCTAATTTCTTCTAAAGACGTTATTCCCGCTCTTTATAAGCTTATCACTAAGATGGCGTACGGTCCTGATGGTATTCCTCCTGTGGTTCTCAAAACTTGTACTTCAAAGCTTGCACCCTACCATGCCTTGGTAAACCATTTCGTCTCTGTCTATCTTTCTCCACCTTTCCTTCCTGCTGGAAAGGTACGCTCATTCACAATATGGCGAAAAAGGGGGACCCCTCTTAACACTCAAGACGAAGCTTTAACCTTCGATCGTTCTAAAGTTTTCGAATCTACCTTTTAAAAAAATTGGGGAAAATCTCAACTACTCAAATTTT
>JABUQX010090056.1:7500-10000 GCA_015478945.1 Trachelipus rathkii | reverse complement strand
AGGATTAGATAAATCCAAAATATATTATTATTTATTCAACAAAAGATAGGAACAAAGTTACCCTTCTTATTGTATACTTCAGGAACAGTCATGGGCTTTGTCTGGAATTTACCAGCCTTGCTCAAATATTCTTTCTGGAATTTTTCGTAAATCTAAGTTTCTGTAGTCTTGGTTACTTAGTGGGCTGTTTACCACACTTTCTTGAGATTTGAATTTTCTTGTAGCTTTGAAGTTCTGATCTTCTTGTGAGTGAGCAAGTGAGAGAGTGAGTGAGAATGAGCAAGTAGCGTAGAGAAGCGAATAAGGCAGGGAAGCCTTTATATACAATTTTCTTTGCACCTATGTCAAAATTATATTCTTACATAAATATATATATATATATATATATATATATATATATATATATATATATATATATATATATATATATATATATATATATATACTATATATATAACTATATCATATATATATATATATATATATATATATATATCCAATGTATCTGTGGCAACTGCTGTAGTATTTCGTATTCCAAATATTAATCCAATATAAAGAACAAGCAACTAGGGTCATGTGACCCCAATATAAATAATAAGGAAATGGGGGTAACGTGACCCCATTAGTAAGAACAAGATACTGGGATCACCTGACCCCAATATGAAGAACAAAAAACTGACACCCAATACAAAGAACAAGCAACTGGGGTCACGTGACCCCAATACTATAAAAAGATAAAACAACCAGAGATCACACTGACCCTATAAAGAACAAGCAACGGGTCACGTGACCCTATTATAAGAAGAAGCAACCAGGTCAGGTGACTAATATAAGAGTAGAAACTGACAATGTAAATTACAAGGAACTGAGGTCCGTGACCGCAATATAAAGAACAATCAACTGGGGTCAGATTTTACCCAATATTGAGAACAAGGAATTGGGGCCACGTGACCCCAATTTCAAGAACAAGCAACTACAAAAGCAAAATTATAGACCTGAAAAGAACTAAATCCATCGAGTTAGCGGTGCACGCTATCAAATTAGAAGATGAAAACATCTTTTACACACCCTGCCAAATCTCTCTGCCAATCATCTCAAACTCTCTTCAGATTCGCCTCACAAAACAAATCATCCAGATATAATAGGTAGGGCACTCCACTCTCTTCCATTCTCCACAATTCTAACACCATCCTCTGCCACACCCACCTCCTAGTTCTTTCATAACCCCAAGGCAAAATAAAAATAAAAAACTAATTCCGTTAGTAACGGAGTAGCGAATAACGTATCCTGCCCACCTCTATATATATATATATATATATATATATATATATATATATATATATATATATATATATATATATATATATATATATATATATATATATATATATATATATTTCCATTGTATCTGCAACTGCTGTAGTATTTCGTATTCAAATATTAATACCCAATAAGAACAAGCAACTAAGGTCATTTGACCCCAATATAAAGAATAAGGAAATGTGGTAACGTGATCCCATTATTAAGAACAAGATACTGGGTTCACCTGACCCCAATATAAAGAACAAAAAACTAACAAAACAAAGAACTAGCAACTGGGGTTAGGTGAACCCAATATAAAGATCAAACAACTGATTCACATGACCCCTATATAAAGAACAAGCAACTTGGGTCACGTGACCCTATTATAAAGAACAAGCAACTGGGGTCAGGTGACCCCAATATAAAGAACAAGAAACTGACAATGTAAATTACAAGCAACTGAGGTCCGTGACCGCAATTTAAAGAACAATGAACTGGGGTAAGGTTATCCCTATATTGAGAACAAGGAATGGGGCCACGTGACCCCATTTCAAGAACAAGCAACTGCAAAAGCAAAATTATAGACCTGAAAAGAACTAAATCCATCGTGTTAGCAGTGCACAGCTATCCAAATTAGAAGATGAAAACATCTTTTACACACCCTGTCAAATCTCTCTACCAATCATTTCAAACTCTCTTCAGATTCGCCTCACAAAAGTAAATCATCCGGATATAATAGGTAGGGCACGCTCCACTCTCTTCCATTCTATATAATTCTAACACCATCCTCTGCCACCCTCACCTGTAGTTCTTACATAACCCCAGCCAAATAAAAATCGAAAAAAAAACTAATTCCGTTAGTAACGAATTGAATTAACGTAAACATGCCCCACTTCTATATATATATATATATATATATATATATATATATTATATATATATAATATATATATATATATATATATATATATATATATATATATCTTTATATATATATGCTATATAGCACTACTCTATCATATAAATATAAAATAATATAAATATATATATATCTATATATATATATATATATATATATAACAACAATATGTATAATATAATATATATATATATATAATATATATATATATATAATATTTTATATATATATATATATATATATATATATATGTATATAATGTATATATATATATTATAT